>OY735226.1:18801024-18938524 GCA_963457665.1 Thysanoteuthis rhombus
ACTTTTTAGAAAAATGAGCACTCAAACAATGTCTATACATGTTCAAAAGAAGGGATGCTATCCAAGCACATGATATATATATATATATATATATATATATATATATATATATATAGAGAGAGAGAGAGAGAGAGAGAGAGAGAGAGAGAGAGAGAGAGAGTGGACACATAGAAACAGATCAGACAGGAAATCTGAGCAATTGGAACAGACAGACATGAACAGATTGAGAAGAATAAAAAAAAAGATTCAAACATTGAGATATCAATGAATTAAGATAGATACAAAACTATGAGCGACTGAGACACACCTGAATATATATATATATATGTATACATATATATATGTATATACATGTATATCTACGTATATATATATCATATATATATATACATATATATATATATATATGCACACAAACACAAACACACACACTCACATATATATATATATATATATATATATATATATATATATATATATATATATATATATATATATAAAGAGAGGCGGGTTGGGGTTGAAGAGAGAAATTGAGGAAAATGTCAACAGATTAAAATAGATGTCTAAGAGCAACCAAGAGAGATAAACAGATACAAGAAGATTGAGAGAGAAAGAAACCTGAAATAAATATATACATACCCAGTCATGATGTGAACATTCAACTAGCACATCTTGCTGCTCTTAAATATGTTGCTGCAATCTATTTTCTTTTGAAGAGAGTAGATTCCATTCCAAGACAATCCAAAAAGTCTAAATGTGATGTTTGCCAAAATACCTACCTGCGTTTTCACTCACCCTCTGCGTATCCTTGAAGATGCTATCTGCTTCCGTGTGTCCGCGGCTGATTTCTGGAGAGGGAATGAGAAGCACAGCCAAGCAAAACATCTTCCTTTGCCAAAAACTCAAAGTGCTTCAAGTGTTTTTCTCATTCAATTCAAAAACTGTCTGCTTCCTAAGATATTTAGGAAATGACCTATGTCCAAAATAATTTATCAAACATATAAAATCAGCAATATATATACATATATATACACATATATATATAGAGATATATATATACATATATAGATATATGCATTATCTGTAAGGTAAGAAAAGGGAATCAGATGCCGGCCTGATCTTCTCAACTATGTAAAGCCCTTGAACATTAACAGTTTTATTGCTTGCACAAGAGAAGTTAAATGAATAAAAGTTGCCATATTGCAAAAAGGTACGTCTAATTTCTAGTTATTGTGCATGGTATCCATAAAATCTTTATCTTTTTTATTACACTGTTTAAGCCATAACAGGTAGGGACTATTTGGGCAGTCTGTATTTTGGAGGATACAAAAATAAAAAGTTCAGAATTTGAATTAATGATAAAAATTACTGTATTTCCTGGCATCAAAAAATCTATTTCCCCCCAAAAAATACGTCTTGAAAATTAACCCAGTGTCCTACGGGCTGAAGTTTTGCAAGCAAAAATTGGGTTGTGTTCTTGAAGCAATAGCATCTTCAAACCAGGAGGAATCGGTAAGTTTGAACCTTTTTGTCAAAGTGTTATGTATGCTACAATCATAGACAAAAATATTCAACTGATTCTTGCTTTGCTGATCATCATCATCAGTCTTTTATTGTCCGTCGTCGAGCATAGACCTTCCCAAGGATTTGCCACAATTCTTTATCATGGGCATTGCAGAGCCAGTATTTTCTGAATTTGTGTAGTTCATCTCACCCTCTTGTATTCTGTCAGCCTTGGTTTTGCTTGTGATCTCCGGGGATCCATGTTGAGAGTCATAATGTCCATCGGTTATCTACCATTCTTGCAATATGGCCTGCCCCTTGCCATTAAGTTTTCTAATAGATTCTATGAAAATTCAGTGTTCACTGCTGACTTAGCTTTGTGTCGTAAGATTGAGGTTTCTATGAAATCAAGAAGATTAAGACCAATATCAATGCCTTTTCAACACTCAAAACAATTACCAAATCACTGTAACCCAACATATGGGCCAACCAACCAGCCAAGTGGGTTACAGATTTTTCTCTCTCTCAGTGGGTATAACTATTTATCTCTCTGTGGGTGTTTATGTAAGTGTTTGTGTATGCTTTTTGTTGCATTATTGGGGTTACAACCTCTGCAAATTAGGTAGCCACTTTCATGTAGCGTTAGCTCTTTCCACTGAGCTAAACAATCCAGGCAAAAAGGCAAATCCTAAATAACTGCTTTATCCCCACATTTTCATATTTATATATATATATATATATATATATATATATATATATATATGGATTTAATGATGATTTGGGAAATCTTTTAAATGGTAATTTTTTATTATTAATGATGCGTTTTGCTAGTTTATAGCTTCTTCGATTTGATGATTAAAATGGAAATACACTTTGTTCTGCTTGTCATGATATATATATATTCAATTTTTTTTCATACATGGATGTGTGTGTGTGTGTTTGTGAGATCAAAAACAAACTTTATGTATAAATGTGCATAAATCTCAAAGTGTATAATAAAATCAAAATATATATGCTTTTATATTACAATAAATGGGCAAAATGTTACATTACTTTAAAAATGTTCTGTTCTGAGTAAGTCAATAACACTCATAAATACACATGATGCAACTACGTATATTTATATATATATATATGTGTGTGTGAGTGTGTGTGTGTATCTATACAAAAGAATTTGAGTGACTGCTTGAGTGTATGTCTTTATATTACATTTTGTATCCAAATTTTTGATAATCCCTTGGCTCCAACTCCAAGGCACACACACACATAATTCTGAATTCTCGTAAGGCTTTTTGTTATCAGATATATTCTATTTTATTTCATTGTTGAAGAGTGATATTTATTGCTTTACAGAAATTTAATTCTGCTTATGTACATGCATGTATATATGCATATACAAACATGCATCATTTAAACACAAATCGATTTATAAGTATGTGTATATATAGGTTTGAATATACATGCATATATATATATATATATATATATATATATATATATATATATATATATATATATATATGTATATATGTATATATATATATATGTATGTATATATATATATATATATATGTATTTATATACGTATATGTATACATAATGTTACATAGTTTAGATTTTCATGTATCTGGTGATTTCTTGTTGCATAATTGTGATATATACTCCTCTTTATTTCTTTGCACAATTACATTACATTTTCTAACTTTATATTTTAGATATTTTGCATTTGTCTCTTTTTATTCAATACAGTTTTAGCTTTCCTTCCTCGAATTTATTTCTCAAAATTTATCTTGTCTTTCATTCCACAATTTGAAAAAAAAAAACAAAAAAACAAACACTTTTTTTTCTTTCTTGAATTGTTTCTGGAATTTTCACAAAATTTTATCAGTTTTCTTCTTCTCCTTCTTATTCCCATCTGAGAAGACCTGAAGAGTTGATCTGGATGAAGAGAGAGACATAAATTATAGGTCCCTTTTGGTAGTAAAAACACCTCTCCCCTTTCCCAAGCCTTGTAACGATTGATTGCTTTCTACACCTCCTTCTCCTAGAGAGTTTCACAAATTGGAAAAATCAATTTCTGTTCTTATCTCCGAACCTCTCAACCGTTACCTCTAAGTCCTATTTTCTCGAGGATTGCAAGGTGGCTGATTCATTTACTAAAACAGCCATATGCGTGTATCAAGTTTATAAAATACAATGCATGTTAAAAAAATTGGTTAGACATAGTTTTTAATCTTATTTTAGTCATCACATTAGTTATTGAAATTCAATAGATTACAAGAAAAGGAAACGCTCTGTTCAAAACCTATGACAATGTTTATACAATTTTTGACAGTTTTTTGTCTACATTCATTTCTGTAATAAAACTCTGTTCCCAATTGATTTTTCAAGTTAATCCCTGTTAAAACAACCTGAATAAACAAATATTCATTGCATCAAAAATAAAATGGAATGCAAGATAATTCAGTGGAAAATGAAAGTTATAGATATATATATATATGAAGTGTATGTATTGATTATAAACCCTGTGCAGTCTGCTTTCTTCCTTTCTTTCTCTATCTTCTCTTTCTTTCTATTTTTTATTCCAAGAATTTGTAATAAAAAAGAATCACGACATAATATGACTCTCTCTATCTTTCCCTTCTTATGATCATTATCAACCAATTCAAATATCATCTAAACAAATAAAAAACACATTAAGAGAGGTGCTGACTTCTGCCACTGTTAATAATTGACAGATATAAACCTGTGATTTCGAAAATACAAACCTTCCTGTTCATAAAAAGCAAGTTGTAATGTAAGTATCAGCAGGAGTTTCTATTAGACATTGATTCATTTCAACCAATTTTCTCATTCCATGTTTTGGCCAATATACTTTCCAGCCTTCTCTGGGTGTTTGTCGGATCTAATAGCTCATCGTTAGCCATTCGTTTCTGATTAGTATTTCCTTTCACCTCGATTCTTGTTGCTCTTCACCATAACTATTCGGACTGCCAATCTATGGTTGGTGGTAAACAGCATGGACTGGAAATAAAGGAATGCCTCGGAACGTACAGTCATCCATACCAATACAGATGAAATGTATGTTCGAGCTTCACTGAGAGCTTATCCTTTATTAATGAATTATTATCAACTGTAGATTGATGACCCAAGTAGTTCCAATGAGCCACAAATATTAAGATGAAAGGAATACTAGTCCAAGAATAATGATGGCTGGCAATGACCATTCTTATAGAAGCTAAAGTCATTATAATATTCCTTTCTGGGGAAAGATAGGCAATACCCTTTATACATTTCACAGGGGCAAGCTGTTTTTATTCCCATGCATGTCATATAGGATAATTTAATAGTCAGCACGTCTGCTTCACATGCAGAAAACCTGGGGTTCGGTTCCCGGTAAGAGTGAAGAGCTTGGAAAACAAACTTCTCTGTTTGCTCAGTAGCTAATTGAGGACACTCTAAGCTGGATGATTAAGGTGGAGATATCCCTTTGGTGGACTTGCATCCTGCCAAGAGGGTGTGGTCATAAAAATTTGTAGGTGTAAAGTTCTGATCTTGTGCAGACTTGAGACTTACAAGGATCGCTGAGCTGATGCATGCAACAGAAACTGGGACTTTGTCGCCGGCCTCTATACTCTGTTGTCTTTCAAGAGATGGTTGAGATCCGGGGATACTTAACCTTTTCCCAGTCATATCCTGTGCCTTTCTTACAATTTTTTTTAGAACTTGTCAGTTCTTCTTTATGATATCAATTTGTCTCTCAGCTGCGTTCATGTAAATTACTGTACTGCTTGGCCCAGGGATTGAACACGCAACTTCCAAGGAATCAGATGAGTCTTTTTTTTCGAAAAAATCATTTTAAGTTTCATAATTTTTCTGATGGTAAATTTCAATTAAAATGTATTAAAGTTTCACCTTTTTCACTTAAAAGCCTAAGATAAAATCAGATGTTCAAATCCACTTAATTCCAAACTATTTATGCATGAAACTGATTTTATTAATGAAGATCGTGCTTTAAACAATTTGCAAAGTCTACGTAGGAAAAATTTGTGGTAACTTTGAAAAACATACTTATAGGTAATCAACGATTTACAAACAAGGGACTGATAATACTGGCCACAAACAAATCTTCATCAGACACGTGCTGTGGTGTACTTTACATAGTTTCAGATGCTAATTCTGAAAATGTAATCCATTTTCTTGTATTGTGTCTCGTTATCATGATGAGATGAAAGCTGAATTTTAGTATATAACCCCTGTAGAGTGCAATAGAGGGCACAAAGCTCAACGTTCCTTGTTAAGCCTTCTGCAAAGTACCTTCTTTGTATATCCTATACATGGTAATTTTGATTTTCTGCTTTGAAAAGTCCTGACTGATACAAATCTTGTTTTTATTCAACATTCACCTATTTTGCCTCATATACTGTTGACCTGAAAACAGAATTTGTCCGTAACTAAGAAGTGGTCCATGCTAGAATGAAACATGAATACATAATACGTGTCAAAAATTGGTCTAAATAGCTGTACTGCAACCTAATGAGACAGAGAAGTTCAATTTTGTTGACCAGTTAGGGCTACAAGCATGTTTTTTAGAGTAAAAAAAATTCTTAAAACCTTCTTGCTTGAATTATGCCTTAAAATTTCTAAGCTAGATTATGTTGAGATTTGTGGATGAATCTAAAAAAAAAAAACATTAAGAAGCCCATAAAGTGATTATGCGACTCTCGAGTTTTAAGTATTATAAGCCCAAATTTTACCACTTAACAATCAATGATATTGTTATCAAGCCCACCTAAGGATAAGACTATCTTTCTAAAGCATGGGTTCTCAACTTTTTTTGTACTGTGGATTAGTTTCATAGTAAAAATATTCTTGTGGACTGACTGATGGATATGAAATGAGGTTGTTGATTATGATCAGAATATAGCCGATGTAAATTATAAGGCACTTATTAGTGGCCAAAATAGTCAGTTTTATTTGAAAAGGGTTTATCTAACGATTTTGATTTTGAGATCCAAGGATATCAATTTGTTATCAATTTACATAGAAATATCACGTTTACCTGGGCATTGTACATAATTTCTTTTAATTTACTTTGACTAAACCAAGTCTGGAACAAGGCCACATTTTGAGAGCACTGCAAATCAAATTCACTCCTATGAGTTTTCTAATAGGGATTCAGCCACCTGAAATTTCTTGATACAGACGTCCCTTGATATAACGTGGATTGTAATACTGATAGAAGACAGATTGTTCATGGACCGCAACATTTTTATCTATCTTATCTATGAACTCAATATTTCCGGTTTTGTACTATTTTATTATTTCCTAAGCTTATTTGATGACATAGGTGACACAATCCCCAACCACACCTACCAAGAAATAAATTTGACATATACAGGCTAACCAACAATAAAAATAAAATGAATTTGACAAAAACATTTCAGAAGACAATGAACAAAACTTGAAAAAAAAACTAATTTCTATTCTCCTTTCTTTTCAGGTGATCAGATACATGATATCTTAAAGCGCATCAGTTTAAGGATTGAAAAACATAAGTCATTGTTGTAGGTACGTAAATATTTTGTTATCATTTGTAATATATTGTACTTTTCTTGGTTGTGGTATTTAATAAAAAAACTAACATCAAACAAAGCCTTTGTTTATTTGTTCAGATTTAGAACAGAGTCTATCAGATAGACAATAATTGCCGTCTTCCATCAGTTGTCAGTCCTTGAATATCGTCTTTATCTACACTGCAGTTATTGCAGCTTGGTTATAATGCAGTCGGCTCTCTTGGACCCCATCACCTGTATTATGATGTGGGATGCTTGTGAAATCCTGGTCATCTCTGAAGTTTATTTCTAAGCCCTAACCACTCAGCTATCTTCACAAAGAGCGAAGTTTAGTATTTGTGCTCCTGAACCTTGGGCTTTGTAACAAACTGTTCCGCGCTCTAACTTTTCTGCCCCCTCCCTGTCAGCCTGCGGATTTTTTTTGAGTGATACGAACATGGAGTCTTGGCTTGTGAGTCAACCAGGCAGCCAAGTAAGTTTCAGTCTGGAAACCAAGTGCGGATGGGGTCTGGGTTTTCAACAAAGTTGAGGCTGTTTGCAGAGAATGACTGATGCTTTCTAGGTCAACCAGTTTCATGACTAAAAATACACTGGATCAAGTTTGTCAAAGTTTTAAAGACGGGGTACGTTTTAAAGTACAAAATTCTACTGCTAAACACCCATCTCACTTGTTCAGCATTTGCTGTAAGACCTAAATTTAAAAGAATCCAGATGACATTGGCAAGACTTGATGTCGGCTAATATATATTTGAGAAATTAGTTTGTATGTCCATTTCTCCTGCTGAACAGTGTTTTGTAACCCTAGGTATTGAATTGAAGGAGCCCTAAAATGCGCTAACTTGGAGATTGCAAATCTGGATGATCTGCAATTTAATAATAACTATCGAGACTGTGTTTGTTCTTGTTCTAATAATGATAATCTGATTTTTAACTATTCATCCATAGTATGTTTGTATGTATGTCCAGCATCTCGAACCAGACCCTGTATCGTAGTCAGAGGGTTGAATCATGGTACCCCTAAAAGTACTAGACTTAAAGAATGCATTACACACCAGATTGCTATAAACATAAGTGTCTCGTCTCTTGAGAGACAACCCCCAATGGTGTATGACAGACGGTGATGAAGTCTCTGTTTCTGTTGCACATGTCAGCTTACTGATCCTTGTGAATCTCAAGTCTGGTCAAGACCAGGACTTCATATGTACAAGTTTTTGTGACCATCCCCCAGCCAGGATGCAAGTCTACTGAAGGGATACCTCCATCCTGAATACACAGCTTAGAGTTTACTCAATTAGCTGCTGAGTGCGTTGGGCAAAAGTTTTCCACACTTTTCGTTCATATAGGGAATTAAACCCGGGACCTTTTGCATGAGAGGCTGACGTGCTAATCATTAGACTATGCAAGCTGACCAAATATAGTGGAAAGCAATTTTCTTTCATGACATGGGAAACATCTTTTCTCAAGGAATCCAATGGTATTCTATTATGCTAAATATATCTTGGGAGAAACTATATTAACTTTTCAGTCTGAACAATATTGGGTATATTGCAAGTAGAACATGAATAAGTGGTCCTTGTTCAATAAGTAAGATAACTGGTTGATAAATTTAGAGTTCACATCTTAGCATTGGGTAAGTGATACCTATTGATATAAAAATCAAAGGATAAATCCCAAATGACAGCTCAGGTATTAGAGGACTGGACTAAAAGTAGAAAAGTGTAATTTCTAATTACAAGTGCCAGGTAGGTGAAGCTAGTTGACATATTTTGAAAAACTAAAGGATCGAGCTTATAGCTTTGGATGGCAGGTTATCATGTTTTAGATAAAGTCAGTAGGTCAAGAGAAGAAAGTGGGCACATTGGCCAGAAAATTCATTTTTTTAATTATTGTTTCTCCTTTCACATTTTGTAACACTTACTTTTAACCTTGACAGGGGCTTGTCAATGTTCTATAAAAAGTTGGATAATGTCCTGCAATTTATCGAATGAATAATGACGTTAAGATCTTAGGTGTCAATTTTAAATGAAATTATTTTACAAACATATATTTATTCATGCATGAAGAGACATAAGTAGATTTAAAGAGGCTCCTAAATTCGAACTCTTTTTTGCAAGTAAGCTTGTAATTCTATTTAGTTTTAATAGATTTTATTACTTGTTTTTCATAGTGGAAAGCTTATAGTAGCCAGGTATAAACTGGACTTCTCTCTGGTTGAGGAATGCGAGTTGGTTTTCCACTGCAGACTTACTCTTTATTTCTGAATATGCTACTAATTTGTTGTTGTAGGAACAATGGTTCTAATTGATAGTTTTGTAAAGACAATTAATGATTAAAATGAAGGTAACGAAGCAGCTAACATCAACTTTTTGAAAAATTATTATATTTCTTTTCAGTATTCAGAATTAGTGGAAGCTTTATTTTGTTCTAACTGATACCTATTCATTTTTATATCTTTCTTTTACCTTTCAAATCCTGTTAATCTGATAAGAAATTCAAGTCATCGAATTTCAATTTTTGTAGATCCATTCGTCTGTTCCTCAATACCTGCCTAGAAAATCTAACTCCAAGTAAAGATTAATAACTCAAAATCCCCAAATAATTAAAGGTACCAGACCATTTATCTGGCTTCCAGAAAACTGGCTATTTTTGAAATCTTTTACCTCCAATACCGGTGCTTTTTTGCTTCCTTTACTAGTCAACCCAAATGTTGAATCGTCTTCTGAAGAACATTAATGGATAGATATTGGTGCAATAAACCCTATCTTTAAAGTGGATTAATTTGTGTACGTTAACAGCTTTGTTCTTTACCTCTTAGTTTACTTTTCATCAAATATTTTATATTTTATAAATTTTCAGTGGATTAATAAAGATCAAACAAGCACTGGTTTAGACATGTTTTAATTTTGATCAGTTAAATAGAATCTTGTTCTCTACTTTTTAGTGTTATTTTTTAAGTATACATTATGTCTTTGTCCAGAAAACCGGAAAATCCTGAAATCCTTGTCACTTCTGGTCTTAAGCTTACCAGGTAAAAGATTGAGCACTGAACTGACAATTTTTTTTTATCAATTTCTCTTGAAATTGGTTGCATTGTTTTTCATTTTTCTTTAAGAAAAAATGAATAGCTACTTGAGTTTTTGTTATTATTAGAGGCCATTTATTGGAAAAGGAAAAAGGCTGTCCTGATTTACTCCAAGTAGCTGAAAGTTTTCACAAAAATTCTTGATATCAGCATGTCTCATTTCTTTTTCCGTTGTCTGAAGTATTTGTATTCACTTATGTCTGTCTGATGAAGTGATTAAATTTTATGGTGGATCCAGGTATCTATTTCTGATTGAGAGATATCCTTATCATCCAAGATGAAAAGATGTTAAAAACAAAGTTAATAAAAATGTTTCATTCAAATTTTAAGGGAAGTAACTCAATATATTGCAAGATTGCATTTTCATTCAGGTTTCAGTATACAATATTGGCGGAGGTATGCGCTCTCTGGATGCTTCCTTTTGTTAAATGTGTTCAGAAAGTGTATATCTAATATTTGATTTTTTTCACAGCTTCTCCATTCTATCAACAATTTAAATTTCTTTACTTAGGAACAATTTATTAATCGGAAAAAATTCAAATATTTGCCTATCCAACTAATGGTTACATCCAGAAAATCAACTTTTTCTTACATCAATTTGCTCAACTGGATTTGCAACCTAGTGAATTACCCTCCCCTCCAATTATTCTGAGGGTTGGGAGAGGTTTAGCAACCAGAGCCCTAATGACTCAGTGTTCATTGCCATTCAGTTATTGAATGAGTTTCAAACTGGTCCAAAGGTTCTCTTTATGTACTTAATGTACTGTTATTTCAAATGAATTACGTTTTTTTCCTTTTTTTAAAAAGATGTGTTGGCATCTCTACCATCAAATGCAGTCACTGACTGACTGAAATAACAGAATAGAATTAATGTCCCTTGTTCAGTGTTGCCAATTAAGTTGTTTTACATCTAAATCTATTTTTTTTTAATGTGCTGGTTGCATCTAGTTATCAGAATTTTTTTTTTTGATAAAATGAGTAATATCTTTATTTCTATTAAGTTTAGAGTAATAAGATATTCCAAAAAAAATGTTGACAATTGAAATCACAATAGATCTGTTAATATGTAATGTATTCCTTGGATTGTAGATATATATATATCCAGAGAATCTAGATGTCCTAAGGTATTTTTTGACTCAATTTTAGATGTTGACTCGTGAAAAATGTTGGCAACTCAGCTCTTATTAGATCTTCACACAAGAAAAGAACAAGTGCATGTATTGTCTGACATAATTTCTGTACACATAAAATAGTTTGATCACAGAGTAGACCTCTCCCTTAATGTTTTGTAACAGGATTCTCCGAATGGATTTTCGTGAAATAAAGAATCTATTTTTTTGGTTCCACTTAAAAGAAAAATATTATGCTTTTTTAGTATATTAATGAGCAAAGCAGTGAGTTTCAAATCCTACAATACTTTTTACTTATGAACCACACTATAAAGAATTACTTTGTCAATCTATTTGAAATTCTGCTTTTATGAAGTTTACTAAACTTGGCCAAAAACAAACAAACGATAAAGTGTTCCTTCTTAAAATGTTATGGAAATAACTGAAGTGTGAAACAATCTAATGTTCAGGTAAACTATCTTTTAACATGTGAGAAAATTGACTTTTTTTTTGCAAGACTTGTCTTAATACAGATTCACGGTTAGTAGAATAGTCTCACAAATTATAGGGAGTTCATTCTTCACTATGTGAACCAAATTTTGTCTCAACTGATATCTAAAGTTTCTGCTCAAAGGACCAATACATGATGCCTGTGTTGCAGTGGATTTTTAGTTGGATAGAAAGACAATTATTGAGGAAACAAGTTTTACTTGGAGACAGAAGTGAAAATTTCAATGATTGATGAAATTCTAAAGAAAACCTTTTACCAAAAGTCCTTTCTGTGCTTTCTGGCCTTCCTTTAGATAGTCTGATGCAGTCGACAAAACATTGTCAAAAACAATCAAGGTGTGGTGAATGAACCACAGTTTGTGAGTAGGGCATCACAAGCTGCAAAGAAATTAAGTTATTGATTTTTTTATTATTTCATAATCAGTGAAAGACCTTATTTCATGGGGTTGCTGCTCATTCATCAGTGTGGTTAAAAGGTGAAACGGCTGGTTTATTTTTTTTCATAAACTCATACTAAAAAAATTGCTGTTCTCGAAATAATTTCCTATAATATTCTGCTGTTCTGGGTGGGAAACACCCCTGTGTTATGATTGTAAATCAGTTTTATTTTCCTAGTGAAAAGCTTTGTGAAGTTTTGGAATTTTTTTCCTTCTGAATAAGAGCATATTTTTCTAGTGAAGTTTGTCTCAGCAGGGAGGGGAGCCCCCTCCCAGCAGCTCCTGCAGTCAAATGTTTCTTGCTCTGCTTTTCTTTGGACTACATCAGCAATGCTGAGAGGAAGGTCCCTCAACTGGGCAACTCGGGATTTTCATGTTTCCCCCAAGAGGGTTCACTTTAGTGTGGTTTTGTTGTCTATCAAGACAGAAGGAGGCCTTCTTGTCAATACCATTAATAATCTCACATTTTCCTGTTATTCAAGTCAAACTATCCCATGTAAATTCTTAAAAGCCAAACAGAAATAGTTCAAAATTTTGATGAGTACATTATTCGTAACTATTGCCATTGTTTCTATATCTTCTATAGTAGCTGAGATCATTGACGCTATTCTGATTTACGGAAGCAGTCAATTTTGGAAATGTTTTGCGCTTGATTTATAACAATTATTCTTTTTTTTTCTGAGAGTGAAATATTCGGAAAAAAAAATAGTTCATTTGTGCCAGCTCTGCGTATCTCAAATTGTAAAATTTTAAATGGTGCCTCATCTTACAAACACTGGTTAGAAAACCTAGGGAATCTTTGTCAAAAACAACAGTGGTGATGAATGGGGAGAAAAAAGAATCCATTTATTTTAGGTAGAAGAAGAAGGAGAGTAGAAAAGACAAAAGAATAAGAAAGGAAAGGGAAGAAAAACAGACACAAGCTTTGCGAAGTTTACTAGTTTGTTTTTTATTCTTTGTAACAAAAGCATATATACAGTGAGCGAAGAAGACATTACAATAAAACCACCAACAGCGAGTAAAGAGCGTTTGAAATATGAATCAGGGAATATAGATTTGAAGTTGTGGCTATTTTGTGCAATTACTGAGGATCAGTGAGCGTAGAGTGAAGTCGTAACAGGCTGATCCATCTGACAGTATCACATAAATAGAGACCCAAGCATGTGCATTAAATAAGTTAACTGCAGACAAAAATGACGCAAGCACCAAAGTTATTCACTCACACATCCTGAGTGAAGTTGTTTTGTATTTTGTTTTTTTTTTTTGTTTCTCTTTCATTTTTCATTTTTCTTCAACTGCCTGACATGGCTACAGAAAATATAATGGGAATTAAATTTTGAAAAAAAATCTGTTGCAACTTATAGTGGTACACAGCAGCATCCTGTTGTTCTTTAAGTTGTACAAGTTATATACGTACGTATTTATATGGATTTAAGAATCAACTATTTGTACTTATATTTGTATGTATAATATATACAGCATTCAGCGTATTGGCGTATCCCTTTCAACGCTGCTCGACTGGGTTTCTCTTGAATGGGTGAGGGACTGAAAATTGTTTTCAGGTGTCAAAATTCTCATTATTTTGAAAATTCATTTTTTTTAAATTTATTTTTTGTTTATTTTTTATTTGCAAAATATTTTTGTCGTATGAATTTTCATAAGTTTTTCTTTGAAAATGTTAAAAGTTAAAATGGCAATCTTTCTTTACTAGTTCACCTTATTTAGAGGCTTACATTTTTTTTTCCTTTTTGCTTTTGTCTCTTGTGCCCTAATAAAGTTTGTGCTTTAAGAAAGACTTCATAAAATGTACAAAAATAACTGAAAGTAGCAAGCAACCAAGCTTCATCTTGCCAGTGTGGCTGAGACTTAAAGTTGCCCGGGTTTATAGCTTAGTTTCCAGGGTGCTGATTGTCTTTGTTGCCTTTGTAAAATGATAGGACTAGAATTAGGTCTGGGAGAAGACAAGAGGGGCTGGGAAGTCAATGGAAGAAGACAAAAAGTAAAGAAATGGAAAAAGGGGGGTATAAATGACCAACAGACATGCACTCTCAAACTCAAGACTGACATACTTCCATATATATCTGCTTGCTTAACAGATGAGGTTCTGTAATTTCAATCAGATTTAAAAATCAACATTTATAGGGTGAAAGAAATTGATAGATTGAACATTGAAATTATAAGTCTTCAGAGTTAAAAAAGTATGACAAAATGGAATGATGAATGAAAATAATGGCAATGAGTGGCAGCAGCATTAGAAGAGTTATCTATGAAGCTATGAAAGTCAGGTATATTTGTATTCATATATATGAGGTGGTGTGAATATATAACTCAGTAAAATTGTAATATAGACAAAGTCTAATGCAAGGTATTTTTTTTAGTTCAAATCAGTGAACCAAATAGTGTAAGAAAGGAATTTTCCTCTGTGTATGTGTGTGTGTGTGTGTGTGTGTGTGTGTAAGTGTGTTTGTGTTTGTGTGCTTAAAGCCAGATTATTACATTCTTGGTGGTAGTTCAAGAAGGGTTTGAAATTTGGCATGCTGAGAGTGCCTATGCACAGACTTGGTAATCTTAGAATGAAAATTAATTTCAGTAACTTTTTACTTCTTGGTTTGTGCAGCTTTGCACCTATGGCAATGATTGTGTTGTAGTAATGCTGGCTTGCGTATTCATATCAAATAGCCAAAAATAAATTCTATTTGTTCCATCTGGACTCCCAAGAGATGAGGCACCAGGATGTAGTAAACGTCATTATTAGATATCCTAGCAGTGTTAGATCAACTTTTTAAGGGTGGAAGAAATCAACAATTAAAAAGAGATGTGTTGTCAATAGAATATTTTATTAGTTTCTCAGGAGAGTTACACAAAGGTTATCATTCTTTTAGTGGTCAACATAGCAAAAGACAATGCCATTGGAAGACAGCAACTTAAACATCTACATGTTGGGCCTTTCCAAAATTGGCTTTCCATCTTATAAGTAGTTTTCTCTTTATACAACATTAAGCTTCAACTCTGTATTTGTAAACAGAAAATACATTTAGGAGAATTTATTGAATTTTTTAAATAAAAAAGGACAAGAAAAAAGAAAAAAAAACAAAAACAGAACAAGTGTACTTAGCATTTTGGAAGTCACTTGACTTTCACTTCTCAATCTGGTGGGTTGGGCAGATTTCAACTGTTCTGATATTAAATGATAAATCATAGAAAATGAGGGATGAAATGTATACAGAGCAATGGATTGCAGATGAAAACCAGGAATCCATTTGTCTATTGGAAATTACTCAGAAGCTCCACAGTTAAAGAGCACAAGACTGGGGCCACAGTCAAATAGAGGGAGAATAAAAAAAAAAAAGAAAGAAAAAAAGTAAGTTTCAAAAGGCAAGAATTATCCATCACAACTCCCTTCTGAACATCAATCATTGTGGCTAAACATCCCAAGGGGAAAATTAAGCAAGACACATTGAAATGACTTTATCATTTTCATTTCTTACAAAGTAGACAAAACGTAATGCTTGACACAGGTTGAGAAAGTGAGTTATTCCTTTCTTTTTCTTCATGTAAACTTATTATTCATGATCATGTTGCAGCAGGGGAAGCACATAAGAGAAAAATTACTTGAAGTTAGTTGAGTCTCTGAGGGGATCAAGCGCCCAAAATTTTGTTAGCTGAGTAAAATTTACTATAAATTAAGGGAAAATTTACTTGTGTCTTGTAGGCAGAGAACTAAGCAAATAATGGAGTAATTTACATTCGTCAGAAGTGCTATGTTGTTAACTGATAAGAGAGCCCAGTCGTTTTAGCCTGTTTATGTATGAAGAGAGCAAAATAGCCACAAGTAGGCAGGTTGGTTGAAGGGAGATGAGACGCAGAGAGGACAACTGAGGCCAGGCAAGGAAAAGGTTTGGAATGTTTCAATTTCCCGTTCTGAGGACGTTCAACTAAAAACCAATCAACTTTTGTCTTTTGGTAGCACATAAGAGAATGTTAAGACCAGAGCAGGTGTTTTGGCCACCTTTTCACAGATGAATGAAAAGAAGAGTTAAAAGGTGAAACAAAGAACTGGTGACAATTTTAAGAAACCTTGTGTAAAACATGAGAATAGGAAAAGCACCAAGTGTCAGTCGTTGTCTATATGTTGCAGCAGTACAAGTGAACGTACCTTGTCATTTTATGTAACCATGTCCTACATAGCAGTGATGGTTGATTGTTTTTAAAAGGTTGGGCTTCATACACACACTCTCTCATGCGTGGTAGCAAGCTTTTCACACTTAGAGAATAGCTTACTAGGGTCAAAAACCAGTAAGCAGTTCAGATTAAAGAGACAAGAAATCTTGTTTTTAGATTTGCCTCATGAGATGGTGTAAAAAGAAAGAGAAGATGTCAAGAAAGGTTTTAGAGATTTTAAGGAAAATGTTTGCTGAATTCTTCAAGATGAACTTCTGGTAGGCAATGACTCTTGAATCTGAATAATTGTCCATGCATAGCTCCAGCCACTTGTTTACCATTTTCAATAAAAATGTACACAATCCATTATGCCTCCAATGATTTGTTTTTAGTAATCTCAAAATGTCCCCTTTTCATTTGAGCTTCAATCCGAGCCATTTAACTGAATGTCTTTCATTTTTCTCCCAGACACTTACTGTCATGAGATTTTGAAAAAAAATGATCATCACAACTATCCCCACTGACGCTGCCTTGTGCAAGAAACATGATTATTTGAATTCCATTTGGTGCCAACTACCAAAGGGAATTCCACAAAAGGTTCAAGAATAAATATCAAAAGTCTCCCAAACATGTTCAAGTTTAGTTTAATGGATTGTGATGCTAAGTTTGCATATACAAGAAATTGTATTGTTTTAGTGAATGTTCTTGACAGAACTGCATGAAAAAAGCAACTCTGCTTTGTAAAATAATAAAGCCCCTTTAGAATAAAAAATACAAATAAAAAATAGAAAACTTCATAATTTATTGTACTTTTGTCATTGACAGACAAGTGTTTTCTGAGAGATTTCACTGGTACTCAGTTGTAAAAGCAGGGCTGTTTATGTGCACAGGAAATGGTTCTAGATTCAGAATCAGTCATTGAGACCAAAGAGAATACAGCATTTAAAGGTTTTATAAAAGAGGAAAAAAGAAATGATTATGTAAAAGCACAAAAGGAGATAAAAATGAGTCAGTTTGAAGGTACTTGACAGTATTCACAGCAGTTTACAGAAATCCTCTGATCAGAAGAATTAGATGCATGAGATAAAGAGAGTACTGAAGTTGATCATGGAACTTGAACAACTATTATGGATAAACCACATGCCTCTTTAATATCCCCCATTCACGCATATTTTATATATATATATATATATATATATATATATATATAAGTATATATATGTATTTGTAGAGAGAGATACAACTTGCATTTATAAATAAAATGAGCTACCAACTGACAAAGGTCACACACACACATACTCATTTTACTTAATGATGAAAGGGGAGAGATTTGACTTATTGAACTTTAATATTAACTGTCTTCTCTACAGGGCAAGAACCTGTGATCGTTTGTTGGTGCCCAACTGTTAAAACTTCATGTGTTGTATAACATGAGTAAAAATTACCTGATTCTACCATGCTTCAATAAGCTGGACACAATGCACACATGCACAATTCGGTTAGGGGATCCTTATAGAAAAAATCTGCCTGGTCAGGTTTCCTACTGAGTGGAAGTGTTTGAGTGTCCAGATTCATGATGCATGAACAGATAATTTAGCCTCTGGTGTTGCCTTCACAGCAAGTAATTTCAGTGTTTGGCAAGGTAAGACACACAAATTACAACTACATCTAAATGTTGGTAATGCAACGATCAACATTGGCTCCATTTTTCTGGGTGGACTGGAGCCAATTGTATGACTTATGAGGGCACCAGCAATTCCTGACACATCGAGTTAAAAAAAAAAAAATGGAAAAAAAAATCAGAAAAGGAAAAAATAAAGACATTCCAATTGTCCCACTATTGACATCTAAATCTCAACAGTTGAAATTCATACCAAGAATACCTACCATAATATACAGATAATCAGATTAAAACAACAGTTTGTACACAATAAATATGACAGAAGAACAAGTTAGGATGCAAGCAAAATGTTGCCCCTTGAGAAATGTACAATGCAGACATATGTCATGAAACCAGAAGCAGGATAACAGTGTTGTGATCAAAAACTACTGACTGCTCAGTGTGAGAATTGCTTGTTGTTATGTCTGACGATGCAGATGAAAGTGGGGAGGAGGAGGAGCAGGATGATGATAATGATGATGATGATGATGATGATGATGATGATGATGGAATTAGTGGTGGGTTGATCTGTCGGTCATTGAATTGTCTTGATGGTAAGATGATATTGGAAACTGACAACTATTTGTTTGGATTTTGACAGTAGCAGCAGCAACCACAAGACTTCTAGCACAATTTTTATATGGGAGTACCATTCAAGTACAATTTGAACCAAATAGGTTGCTGAGGCCATGCTAAGTAGGTGTTCTCCTTGCATTCATCAACTATACAAGACTGTGACATTCAGCATACAATGAGATTCACAACTTTTCAGAGTGCAGAGAAATGAAATAAAATTTTTAAAAAAGCATGTAAGCAGTTAATAACAAAGATAAAATGGTCCTTTAATTTTAATAAGCCTTTCTTCACAATTTATTCTGGGGATAATTTGATATCTATGTGTGTGCCTGTTCAAAATTATGTGTGTTCTCTAATGGATGAGCACATACATGTAATGCAGACTCAAATAGGTCTACACAAACATGACTGTACGTACATGTAACGTGGACTCAAATAGGTCTACATAAACATGACTGTGCGTACATGTAATGTGGACTCGAATAGGTCTACATAAACATAACTGTACGTACATGTAATGTGGACTCAAATAGGTCTACACAAGCATGACTGCACACACATATAATTGGTCTGGTGAGTGCAAGATCAGTGGAGTAGTGTTCAGAGCCCAATGCAAGAAACAAGCAATACAATGTTAGCTCCAACCAGCAGAAAGATAATGTTTTCCTTCAGTTCCCAGTCAGTTCTGTCATGGCAGTGCATACATTGTGTGATTCTGCTGCCTCCTTTTGTTGGAGTCCAATGTCAGCAGCTAGAAACATGAGGATCCATAATTCTTTTTTCAGTTAATGAACACAGCAATTGAGCATCAACTTCAGCAATCCAACCTTAACTTTACTAATATTAAATTGACTGCAAAGTCAAATGGCAGTGTGGACTGAGATAAAGAGCGGTTTGCCTAAAAGAAACTCTTCATAATTCTGTGTACTATTTTCATTTTTTCAATGCAACTAGCAGTGGAATGTATGTAATATTACCGCAAGAATTTATCAGACTGAATACAGCACCATAGATTAAAGGTAGTATAAGGAGCAGCAGCAATCCTTCAAGCTTGAAAATAAATCTTGTGAAATTAAACAGAAAAAACAAACGTAACTCTTGTGTTGTATGAAATTAAAGAAAATTTCAACTGAGCAGTCAAGAGGTATTGTCTTGATGAAATATACTTTCTAAAGGTAGAAAAGAGAAATAAGGAAGAATTAATGAGGAAAACACTGAGGTTTGATATACAGCAATGACAATGACTTACTGAACTCAATATATTTCATTCAATCTAGAGAGAATAGTTTGAAGATAATTGTGGAAAGTCCTCACAGAAGAGATTAGTAGGATCAGAAAATGCAGAATAGTCACTGCTAAAATCGGAAGGAGAAGAGTTAGGGCGAGAATACACAGAATGAAATGGCCTTCATAGTAGAATGATCCATTTTTGAGCAAGCCAACAGCCACTATATAAATGCTAGGTAGCTGATAAGACTGGTGTGGATTGAATTTTGAAAAAAAATTACATGAGCTGCTATCTATTCTATGTCATAGAAAATACACAGAATATGTGAGCAGTGCATTGAAATTTGGATGTGGCAGGACAAATTGTGGAATTGTAAAATTGATAAGAACAGTACAGAATTTGGAAATTTTGCAAACGTCTAAGCATGAATTAGTTCAAATGATGACAACAGAACTAATAAATATATAGCAATTATGAATATAAATCTATTAGAGACCAGCATCTAGAAGGGCTTTTGAATCACTCATATACAGCAATTAACTGGACTAAAAAAAATAATTTACAGAAATATCTAGCAAAACATTCTTTCATAAAAGATATGAAATAGAATAATTCACTATAACAGTCATTTTGATGTATAAATATTTTGGAAAATGTCTAAATAGTAAAAAGAAATATCCAAATGTGGTAACGTCCATACCAGATTTATTGGCTTCATCCAAACTGAAGTGATTTGCTTAAAAAAAATCTCTCAAGTTACTGACATAGAGTAGACAGGGGAAAAAAAGTGCTTAATTTACACTAATCAAGAACCAATTGATGCATGCTGTAGTTTAATATAATATTGTCCTATCAAGGGTCAATAATAATGAATTGATAAATTACCAGATGTTGGTCTGAAGCGACACCACTAAAGTAGCCAAAACCAAGAAGATAACAGCACAAGTGATTCAAGACCATCAGGTCTACCAGCCAATGCTCAGCATAAGAATAGTCACTGATGATTATTACACCATTTTAATGAATAGCAAACTATAAAAGCTTAGTTTCTTGAACCAGGCATGAATGAAAGTGGATTTTCAAAACTGATAGGAAGTTCTAGCAGTATTTGACTTCAAAATGTAACTATCAATAGTAGCTTATCAAAATATATTCAAAAGGTGCCAACTCATCATGAACATCATGAGTTGTGCACAGCACCAGGGAAAATAAAATCAGGATAAGAAGCAACAAGGGCAGTGCCCATTCCAAAGGTGCATGTTTGAAAGGGGTCAGACTTTATGGTGTGAAATAGCCAGCTATAATTGTCCTGTAAAATAATTTTCCATCCATCGTACAAAACTACGGTTTCAAAGTATTTCAGTGTTACCAATTCAGTTGTTTTATAACTAAAATTAGATAATTCTAAAGAGCAGAAATCAAGGGGAATAACTTAGAGAACTATGATTTTTTAAAATTAGATTTCTCAAATACCACTGATCCAAAACATTTCAGACTTGACACTGCATTGCCTTCTGTGTTGACTAAAATATCTGGTGTATATCAACTTTATACAATGCCCAGTTGTTGAGTAATTGCGGTGCATACACACACACACACACACACACACAGATTTCTTCAATTGTACTTAGATGATGGAAGCTTGTTGGAAGAATGAACATCAACTCAGAGAAAAGTTAGCAGTATCAATTTAGTACAAAGTCTAATGGGTTGCACAGACAGCTCAAGTATATCATCATCTGTAATTCAATGTGAATTAAATGAAAGGATTTAAAGCAAAGAGAAGTAAAAGTTAGATGGAATGAGGAGATTGAATACCATAACTAGAAACGTGAAAGAATAATGAGAGAAAAAGTGATGAAGTGAAAGGTCTGTAAAAACTCAAGAGACAACAGTTATAAAAAGCATTTGAAAAGACACTCGTAACTAAAGAGCAAATCATTCAATCTTAACACATGATCCAATTGATCAAGGTTGGCACCACACCGATTGACCTTCACTGCTCAAATTCTTCAACTTCTCAAAAATGGCTGATATCTGGCTCATGCTATCATTCTGCATGTGTAGCATGAAAGTTGCATGAAGTACACTTGGTGTACTGCGCCTTGCAGGCTAGGTGATGGAGGGGGAAGATATAAATAAGACTTTCTTATGCAATTTCTGAAGCACTGAGAAAGATAGGAAGTAGACTGATAGCATCTAATTGCACAAAACTACTTTGTGTTTGTTAAATTTAAAGTGTATTGAGATGGACCAATTCGAAAAATGCCTACACTGGCTTTTCTTGTAGTTGTAAAATCTGGCTATGGACAAACTTGAAGGGAGCTTTCTTCCTTTCAAGTTTTTTATGCCAAAAGGTGCTAACAGCTAAATTTGGATAACTCTGTCCATGCCAACAATGAAAAGCCAGTTAATGGAACAATGATTAGAAAATTAGGATACAAAGTCTTTATACAAAATGTTTATCTGATATGAAAGCAAGAATGAATGTGAATTAGCTAAATGGAGAGAGAAAGAGAGAGAAGCAAGAACTTTCTTTTGATTTTTCTTAATGATTTTGCAGTAGTTAGATGATACAGAATGTCTTGTGATGATAAGACAAGTGAAGTGCTGCTGCCTAAAAAACTGTTTATGAGTGATACTAATAAATGCATGAATCAATGGAAATTGATAATTAAATGTCTACTTTCCATGGAAACAAAGTTGCTGTAGTTGGAATGGAAGATTGTGAATAAATCACATCAGCAACAATTCAAATTCCATGGAAAAAAAAATCTAATTTGCCTATGATTTGTGCTCCCAATGTAGAGCTGAAGGGTTTTGAGTGGCCTTGTCCAACTGCTCAACTTCAGAAATCACAGTTGTATGTTCCAAACTTTGGGAGAAGTGCTTTAAGGAGTCGACTTTCAGAGACTTCAGGACTCACACACAAAGGTTCATATAGACCGCCAAGGTTCAAAATAAATTTAGAACCAAAAGATTAGGAAATTAAATGCACAAAATTAAATAACTTCATAATATTTAACTGAAATAATCTCTCATCAGCTGTTGCAATACTATTAAGGGTTAGTATAAGTAAAATTTCGATGTTACCAACTGAGACAGTTAATAACAAATTAAATAACAAAAGAAATTATTCTTCATTTCAATGAGTGATCTAAAACGTTTGTTCTTACAGAAAAAAAAATCCAAAAATGATCTTTGGTTTTGTGCACTATAAGCTGGGTGGAAAATAGTCTAATTTTAAC
Organism: Thysanoteuthis rhombus; assembly: GCA_963457665.1. NCBI lineage: Eukaryota > Metazoa > Mollusca > Cephalopoda > Oegopsida > Thysanoteuthidae > Thysanoteuthis > Thysanoteuthis major. The sequence goes on from OY735226.1 coordinate 18,824,115, forward strand.
AAGTCTGTTCATAATTTTCCATATATTTGAGACAAGAAGTAAAGAGTAAAAAGAATTTTAATAAGTCAACACAGTTGGGAAATCTTTTAAAAGCCTATTTAGGCTAAAGATAGGAAACTTATCTGTTTGCTCTGTTGAAGTTTTATTGGCATTCAGAAAATCACAAGTGTAAAACACAAGCACCTGTGTGGATGTGAACTACTGGTCAAGAAAACACAGTATCTTTCAATAACACACTCAATTTATAAGTGATATGTAAATTAGGTGGGTGTGTTGTAAAAAAATAAAAACTAAAATGACCTGTAACAAAACAGCACACTAAAAAAGACATAGTCATCACAGAAGAATAAATATTGAACACTGTGAATGTAGGCTTGATCATTTCTCCTTGTTATACATGTGCTGTTGTGATAAAAACTTTCCTTTGTCAGATTTTTTTTCAGTTTTTACAAATTTTTTACTCTTTTTTTTATAATTTTTAATGAAAGACCGGCTCCATTTTCTCCACTGTAATATTGAGAATTCTATAAGAATTTATGCTCAGAACAATAGTAGTAGGTATACAAATGATATTTGGCCAGCAAAAAGTTTTAATTTTAGTCTCAGGTAAACTTCTTCAAACTTCCCACATAAGATGATTTTTTTAAAAACTTCTCACTTCCTAAAAATTAGTTTGGTTATTACTGTCCGTTTCTTTTTACAATGAAAAACCCATCATCAAATAGTATTTTTGTGTTTATCTTTTCAAAATTGACAATTTTTCAGTGTTGATATTTCCTCCTTTAATAATCAAGGCCTTGGCTGTCCTTACAAAATTGCACACATTTCTAGAACCCTTTTGAATCATGTTAATCTGGAACCTCCACCAGAACAGGTTGGCGTGAATGATGGCATCTGTTGCGATGCATAGTTCTTTATATGTTGTAGACTGAGCAGACTGTTTGCAAGCATACTGTCTCTTGATGACATACCCACATTCAAATTCCTTTCTGGAGGGTCAGACTTTCTAAATCCCAAAGGATCGTAAGGAAAGTATCGTGGTGAAGTCATTGACGAAATGTGGGGCAAAGGGGAACTTAGACTATTGGCCCCTAAACTTGAGCCATATGGATATGTGGAAGCCGTCGTACTACTGGGGACAGGGCTACCAAACTGGTGTGGGATTGGCATGAATGCTGAGGAAACCTTCCCACAAGAACCAGTTGAATTATCTGGCTGGCGATCTGATCTTCCGTACTCGTCACTGGAATGGTCTGGTTCTTGTTTGATAACGGGACGAGGAGAAACTTTATTAGAGTTATCCTGCGAATGTTTGGCCATGTGTCTGGTTAAATAAGTCTCTTGAGTGTAGGATTTTCCACATATACGACATATATGTGTTTTTAAGTGTTTTGTGTCCGAGTGTTTGGGAATATGCTCCCTCAGACTGGCCTCGTCAGCATAGCACTTGTAGCAGGAGTTGCAGCGGTATGGCTTGTCGGTCATGTGAGAGCGTGAGTGGGACTGCAGGTTGGAGAGCTGTGAGAATGCCTTGCCACATCCCGGGTGTAAGCATTTATATGGTTTCTCCCCAGTATGGGTGCGGATATGTTGCTGCAGGTGCGACAGCTGTGTGAACTTACGCTCACAGATCTCACAGCGGTATGGCTTGATGCCCGAGTGGATACGCGCATGCTGAGACAAATATGATGAGTTGGCAAAGCACTTCAAACATGTGGGACACTTGTACGGCTTCGGATCCTGCTTGTGGATTTGTTGGCAGTGGATCAGCATGTCCGACTTGGTTGTAAACACCTAAGTGAGATAAAAAAAATAAAATTTACCCATTAGAGACAATTTTAGTGGTATACAAAAGGAAGAGAAAAAAAAAAGGAAGTTAAAAAAAAAAGAGAGGTTGGGGTATGTGAAATAAAAGACAGGTGTCCTTGTAGTGGACATTGAAAACTGAAAACAAGTTTGACATTACTGATTGGGGCTTTTTGTTTTTTTATAACACTGGGTGACTTGAACATTTCCTGATTGTTGTATTGTACACCTGTGGAGCAGGAAACATAAGAATGGTACAAACTGTCCCTTTTGGGACTGGTGTTCAAATTCTGTCGACCGATGCTGCTTTATTTTCCAATGATGCCATACAAATAGTTGTACCCAAAATGTGGCAAGGCATTCCCACAGTTTTCTAGCCCTCAGCTACCCTCACACTTTCTCAACGGAAGACAACTTTTAAAGACCACACTTCGAAGCCGCATTGCTAAAATGCTGTCTGGAGGTCAGAAACGGTGAAAATGATGATGCTGACGATGAAGGTAATAATGAAAGGAACAGGTGCTACTTGTTTGAGAGAATCCAATGTTTCAATGACTTCTTCCTTTGCTTGTTTTTATTGAAAAGACTTGTTCAACAGCACATTGCTTGCATGATGTTTTTTTTTTTTTTGCAGCCAGTCCTTTATTGGCTACTTGAAGAGCTGAAAACAAGATATCAATGATGCATATTTGGCTTCAGTGAGCAGCCAAAGTTAATTCCATGTAGGGACTAGGAGGAGGAAGAGATGTTGACACAAGAAAAGGTGAATATTGTTGGCTCTAAGGAGAGAAATGTCCAGCTGAAATAAGTGGCTAAATACACAAACAGTAACAGCAAATGACACTTAAGTAAGGTGCACGCGTGCGCATTATAAACAAATTCAGATAGAAATAGCAATACATACATTCTTAGGAGCAGAAGCTCAAGTTGGAGACATCATTTTTTTTTATCAAAAAGAAAAAAGACAAGCATTTACACTATCTAATATTTGTAATGGAATTTCAAGTACAGAAATTTACAAAATGGATTCTAAAGCTAAGAATGCATGACAGTTAACAGACAGCAGACACGTAATGGACTGTTAAAAATATCATATGATAAAAATAGTCATATCTGACGATCAAATCTAAATTTTCATTAAATAGTATTTATGAACTCCTTTGATAGTTTTCACAGAAAAATCAAGAAATTCATTTAAGGCTAAAAGCAAAGCCAAGTTTGTTTTAAAAAATATAATTACATGCAAACCTGTATGAAAAAAGGCATAAAAACAAGCTCAAATCTACAAATGATACATTCAAAGTGAAATGTATTACCTGTGCACAAATTCTAAAGAGCTTTTTTATCTGATGGTGTCATGGTGATATTTTTTGTATCCTTGCAGTATGAAAATATAGCTACATTTTTTTAAAGCATCAAATCCCTAATCTGCTTATTACTTCATCAACCTAAGGGTTGACATTTTCAAATCACAAAACTCAGTTGTGTAACTAAGATTGTGAAAGTTATATCATTAGAGATGTAGGGTTTCTTAGCTCTATTGCAGAAATGTTATATATAGAAGAGAGATAGTAATTGCAGCAACAGCAGCAGCAGAAGAAAGACTAAAAACCATTTCTATTTAATAATCACTCTGCACAAATAATTTATGATACCAACCAATACCTAAGGTGTCATTCATATTTTAAAATCAAAGCTAGATAGAAAAGCATGAAAAATAGCATTCAAATACTACCAATTCAAATTTCACAGTCATTGTCTTCGTCTATCTCTAAGCATTTATTAGGTCATATCAAAACCTATAGGATCCAAACATTAGTAATAACTTTAATGCATGCTAAGTTTTTAAATCAATTGAATTTTTTAACTTCCTTCTGGCTATTGTGAAAAAACAGTTGAATCAAATGTCAACTGACAGTTGACAGTTTCACGACCAAGTTAAGGATTAGAGAATGGTAAAAGTTTTGCAGCTGGCATGAGATCCATTTCAAACTATCTAAAGCTACAACTCAGATTTTTTGTATTAAGTCCAAATAAATTTGGCTCAAAATTTATTATCTGTGGTCATAACTTACGTTAACTTCAAAATTTAATGTTATAGATCATTGGGTTCTTACAGGTGAAAATAGTGAAAATTAGCAATGTACACTTTACAGGTGGAAATCTAAATAATGCTGATTTATTAAGTGTTACATAAGCAAATGAAACTTGTCAAAGATTTCATACAGCATTTTATGTTCACCTTTTAATGCTTAAAAATGAATCTACAATTGCAAACATATTCAATACAAGGTTTCTAAAATTTGTCTTATATTTGTCACATGAAAATGATCACAACAGGTATGTAACTAAAATGGGTGGTTCGTAAAATCCTCTTAACAACAATCATGTTGATATGTAACTTCAGATAACAGCAAGTATTATTAGTATCAAATCTATCTCAGTACATTTTTGTACCTTTCTCAAGCTCCATATACCAGTCAATAACGGTCTTTTGCTGACAAGATCAACTAAAGGAATGATCAGCCCATTAATACAAGCTTTACAAAGGTCAAATCATAACAGATAACAAAATGTGTTTTTTTCTTCAAAAATAGAAAAGCTCCTAGATTAATCTATATTATAAAAATCATAACCTGAAATAGAAGGCACTTATGTTTTATGTGTGCATAGTGTTACAGAATATAAACTAATCAAAAAAATCAAAGGGCAAAGAAATTTGACAAATAATCAAAGAGAAGAACTGAATTTGAAGAATAACCTACAAAGATTTTAATGAAATCTGAAAAGTAAATTATGAAATTTATTTCCAGACTTTTATTTAGACTACTCAAACATTACTGATGAGATCTACATTTTTTAATATGTATTACTTATTTTAATGCTTCTATACAATAACCTAAATTTCTTTAAAGTGATATCTGAAATACAATCAGAATTTGAAAACCAACACAAAATATAGTAATGATATCTATCAATGTCATTAGCTTAAAGAATTTCATGGGTTTAATTTTATCAAACTAACAGGAAATGTAAGTGATGATTTAGGTTTAAAGCTATTTGGAGAATTGTTCAGTTTCACTGCTTAGCTTTTTCAAATCAACATCCTCAAATCAGAGAAAACTCAATAAGAAAGTTAAAAAAGAAAATGGTGGATGGGTTTAGTGTCGCCTAGAATGACTCGTATTATTACGTCAAACCAAAAGCTAACTCACTGGCTAGTCTTGAGTTATCTACTCGCATCAGAGCACTTGCCCAACTGATCTTGCCATGATCAATCAAATTTGGGAGGGGGTTATTATTTATTTGTTTACGATTTCATTCCATTTGTCTAAGGTTGTGTTTTTCAATTTCTGTAATTTGAATGTTTTTCATTTCCAATATTTTTAACAGATAAATTTCCAAAGTTTATTATTTGAATTTTAGTTCCGAAACCAAAATTTTTTTCAACATCTGCAATGATAAAATTTTGGAAGAGTACTCAACTTATTTGAAAAGCTGAAGATTCATTATGAGATAAGAAATTGGTGAATTTGGTAAATGACCTTTCTTTGACTGCTTGTCTAATAGATGGCTGAATAAAAACTTTCGAATATTATCTTCATCAAAATAAAATACATCTTTGATACAAATAGATCTTTTTCATTCTAATCAGACTGAAGAGAAAAATTAATAATAGTATTGATATTTGGAAGTGTATTTTTCATTTGGGTGGTCAGAATCATTCACTTGGATTTAATCAAAGCAAAGATTCTTGTAGATCTATTTGTTGTATTACATCTGCAGAGAAATAAACAGATACAACGATCATTGAGAAAAAAAATTCATGTTATACTTGACAAAATTGAAAATAAATTTCATTCAGCTCAAACCGATATATCAATTATGATGACTGGATAGAATTTTTTTCAAATGATAAAGTTCCATATGAGATTTTGAGGTGTAGCAGTAATGGGTAACAATAAATGAAATGAAGGAAAAGTTTAAGCCTCACAAAATTAGAACAAAAAAAAAAAACAAACATGTAGGGACAGAAAATTAATCATAACATTTACAAACGTTAAAGCATGGATAACTTGAATATTTTCTTAATCATGATTTTTTAAAAACTTCAGTTGAAGATTTAGAGTCAACATTTGCTGTCTCATACTTAAACAGTAAAACAGAGCAAAATATTATACTACATTTTCCACTGCACATGATCAGGGAGTTTATTGTAGTGTATAATCTCTATCATTTTGTCTATACAATGGTGTTATGTGTGTCAAATTTAGCCTTAAAGTATTGTGAGGAAGACTGTCAGTAGCTGCACCTGCTACTGCAATTTATGCACCCTCTCAAGTAAGCAAAGAACTTATTATGGGGAATGAAAGAAGAGGGAGTAATAATGAGTAGAGAAAGAATGAGAGAGAGGATCTAGAGCTGTTATTCCGACTTGGATTACAGGATAACACCAGGGGATTAGACAAAAAAATCTTCTTACATGAAAAAAAAGGCATACAATGCCAAAGGGTCAAAGATGCTACACTCAATTCTTCTTAGCAGATTATCTGGTGTAGATAGTCTCTGAGAGGAGCAGATCCACATTTGGTGGAAGTTTTATGGAAAGGTGCCACTAATAATCACTCAGTAAACTGTGAAATAATCTATTCGGTCAGATATACAGCAACATGCACAAAGTAATTCCAACAGAACATCAAGTAGAAGAAAAGCAACATTATTCAGTCAATCGCAAAATGACAAATTCTTGTAACTGGCAGTTTAAATACATAATAAAATAATCTTTAATCTTCACTTGACAACAAAGCTAAATGACGTATCTTTTTTTTTTTACTTCTAGGGTATACTTAAAGTGGGCGCAAGGATTCAAGAATATTCACCAGCATTTTCTTCTAACATTTTTCACTATTTTGCAAGAAACTTGTGCAATTCTATCACTCACTACTTGGTCTAACATAATTCAAAATATATGTCCACTGAATATATTCTTTAAACTATTCTTGTAATATCATAAACATTTCTCTAGTCTTATGATCTAAAATCAAGTGGGAGCTTCATAATATGAAAACTAATTAAGTATCTAATAAGATATGCAAATAAGTAGCTATCGATCAAAGAGGTCAAAAAATTAAATCCCTATTTTAACAAATGTCCCATGCACTAAAAAAGTGTTTGTGCTCCTTCTTAAAAAGTAACATTATTTCTAAGTATAGGTTAAAGAATGCTGTACAAAAAGAATTATCTTAATTTATTATTTTAACAATGGAAATAATTTTTTTCCAAATTTTGAACTCTAATGACAATGAACAGGCACATAAACCGAAGGACAAGGTAGATTTTGTCATGTTCCATTGCAGAAAATATTTGAAGTGTTCTTAGAGCCAACAACACCAACATAAACCAAATATCTATACATGTCTATTATTTTTAAGTCTGGTTACCGTGACAAGAAACAACAACTTTTATTAGAGGCATGCTCTTCTAACTATCCAAGGATTCTTGCTTGCCTGCATATAAGGGAAATGACATCCTAATGATTAGTTCTGCTTGCCATCAGATGATGGATGACTTACAGATGGGAAACAGCAATGCCTGATGGATAGATGATGAAAACTCTTTCACTCAAAGTTATAACCATGGTGCCCTAGTTTTCAAAAGTTGCCCACAAAAAGATACTACACTAGTGATGACATGTTATTCCAACCACAAACATACAGTCAGACCTGAAATAACAAGATTTAGCAAATATTTGTTCCTACCTTGAATCAGCAGCCACTCACAACTAATTTGGATTGATGACTGGAATATCTTTCCTCAATTCCAAATACTCAGGCCCTATGATGAATCTGACACTGTCTTAGAGCTTTGCTGTCTTAGTTATAAGTCAATACTTGAAGAAATAAAATCAAATCAAATTCAAGCAATGATCTTGTTTTGATAAAAGCTAAAAATGGTCAAATCTATTTTAATGTCAGCTTATCCAAGTTGACTTATACATAAAAGATGAAAGACCAAAACAATTGATTTTGCCTACTTAATTTGTCCAAATAAAATCAATTTTATTCGAGACCTTAGATTCCACAATAGTTGGAAAAAGGGTTTTCTTAACCTGCCAGCTACAATAGATTTCATGAGAAAAAGAAAATACCTCCCTTTTGTAGTGAATCCATTTTGAAATAAATTGAAAGGAATTGAAAGTTAGGCTAGTCGGTAGTAACTTTTTTTTCTTCGATGCAATTTTTTAAATTAAAAAAAAATTGGATTGTATCATGCATAAAACTTGCTTGCTCTCTCTCTTTTACAGGTCTGCTTCTTGTTGTTGCTCCTGCCACCAGAATCAAATATATAGATATATTTATGTATATAAGCTTACCTGGTCACACATCTTGCACTGGTAAGTTTTAGCAGCTTTTGTTGGTTTAACAGGTTGAGGCACCACCAAAGGGGCATTGGTGGCTGGAGTGGTTGAGCCAACATGGGCAGTCCGATAGCCTCCGTTGCTCTGAGTATTCGGACGCAAATCTTGAACCCGATTCATATTATCCTGATTAAGATTATCTGAAAAGACAAAAATGATTTTGCTGTTGAATACAGGATTCAATACAGAATGGCATTAAAGATATATCTAAAATGGAGAAAAACGTAGACGGAATAATTTTGTAGAAATCTTCACAACATAGGTTTGCAAATATTTCAAACATGTTTATCAATATTTTAAAACACGTTTAAACAATAACAAGAAATATAAAAAATGACTTTAGAAAAAGGTTCAATTGTCAAGTATTTCTCACTGCATCCAAAGACTTATTTCAAATCAGTGGCAGTCTACTAAGTGGAAGAATTCCCAGAAGACAGAAAGCTTATCTGCTGATACAATAATCAGTTGGGCCAACTCTACCAGTTTGGATTAATCAATTAATAGCTGCTAGTTTCTGACCCATACTTTTGCCCCCTCCCCGCCAAAAAAGCAATTACCACCAGGTGGAAAATATTTACCTTTGTAATATCTAAGGTATGAAGAGTACTGAAGATGAATCACTTGCTGTAGTGATCATTTATTCTTTTCTCATTTACAAATAGAACAAGTCAAGCAGATAACACATACATATCTCTGTCATTAATGTATGAAGCTTAATGAACAAAGGTGTCAATCACTTAGGCTACTACCATACATTTGGCAAAATCCCAAGAGAAAAAAAGCAAAGAAAACAGCTGCTTGCATTGATTGATTCAAAACCAATAAAAAAAAGAATTAAAATATGTTTATAAAAGCAAATTTTCCGAAAAAAATTAATTTTGAAAATTACCAATGAATTCATAAAATGACACAAGCATGAAGGGCCATCTTTCTCTAAGATGATTATATCATAGAGTATTTATTTCTTTTCATCTGTGTTAACAACATAATCAAATTGTTAGTGTTGCTATTATTCTATGTACTGTTGAGACAGTGATGAATTTTAAAGAAAAAGTCATTAATGAAGTGTAGACGTTTTTATTGCCTGCTTCAAACCTAGCAATTGTCAAAGAATATCTCGCAGTGCATCTCATTTAAAGAGAAACAAAGTATCAAGAAACAAGACAAATTTACAAGTTAGCTTCAAGTGACACAGTTAATAACATACAATGTATTTGCTTTTTAATTGCTAATGATGTCTTCAATGTTTATGTAAAAAAAAGAGGGTAATCCAGCAAATTTGTAATTCCGAATCCAGCTAACAAAATGTATACACAAGACTTTTAATGACACAATAATGTTTATGGATTATTTAATAATCAATCAAGTATGTTTATATGTGATAAAACTGAAATACAAGTGGCACAATGACATAAAGCAGATGTCTCCTAATTAGAAGTTTCAGAACATGCATTTTTTTTGTTCCACAAAAAGAAAAAAAAGAAGAAGAAACATTTTCCCTCCTCAAAGATAGCATCTTTAGAAAGTATGGACTCTTAATTTATGATGCTCACACAATTAATCTCAGACATAAACAATGACTTCTTTTTATTTGTACTGAAAATCATGGAATTGGTTATAGAAATAACTTTTGAGATAATTTTTCAAGTAATTAGAACAGAGATAATAACCCGATGTGATGACAATATTTGATCATAATACCAGCTGGGTGTATGATTTACACCTGGCAGGTATTTTGACCAAATATTGAGGAAGTTGAGTGGAAGAGAATTCCAAAAGATTAAATAGTATTCAATATATATACATAAATACATACATATATATATATATATATATATATATATATATATATATATATATATATATATATATAATTTGAGCGTATTTGGGAAAAAGGATTACAGAGCTTTCCTATTTGTTATTATTATAACGACAATTTCTCATGCACAGTTTCAACCAACCAGCCTCTGTGGTCATGGTTGATAGTGTCAGAAGCAAGGCTCCAGGGATGGCATAAAAACTTAAGTCATTCCCTAATTTAATTATGTCTAATGGCCTCCAGCTGTTTGGAGGAGTATTCAGAGAGCAGGCAACCAGACTGCCAAGTTGTTGTGTGGGGTTGATGGGCAAGTGAGGTGATCTAGATAATGTGAGGGGAAGGTTATGACATTGTGTTTATTGCAGTTAGGTTAATGGCTAGCCAACAGCTGGCTGCTGCTGCATACTTGGAAAAGAAATAGAGGCGGGGTAGAGTGATGTTGCTGACACAACATCACCTCAGACAACACTACTGCCAAGAGGGGTGGTGGACTCAACATTCCAACTTATTGGGTGATGGAAGATCATATGTGGACACACCTACCCATCCACACACCAAGGAATGGACAGGAGATAGTGAGAGAAAAAGAAAATGTTGTGATGCTATGCAAGAATTTAGCATCAGAAAAGACCTGTTGGAGATGGAACTGAAATGGCAGCTACCCACCCACAATCAAACATAATAACCAATCAAATCACTGAACATGTCCTTCTTTGACACAAAAGACCACACTGAAACAGAAATGTTCATTCAACAGGCGGAGGAGGAGATAGATAAGTCTTGACTGAAATTATAAAAGGAAAAAAAAATTTGGCCAATTCAGTTCCATTTGGAAACTTTTCATATTGAGGTAGATTGTGGTGGGGTGGGTGGGGTTAGCTAAAAAAAAAAAAAAAAAATCAAAAAATCTCCAAATAAGGTTTATTAATGTACTAAAATATTCTGACATAAATGGCAATGTACAAAAACCGATATAAACATTCTGAAAATTTAAAAAGCAGGAAAAGAGAGAAAAAAAAGACTATTTTGAAAAGAAATGAAACAAATGCTATGACTGTTACAGAATGAGATCCTCCAAGCGATGGGATATTTACCAAATTTCAACTATAAATGATTTCCATCTAATGTAACTAATACAGAGGCAGTGATAGAAATCATTTTTTTTCAAATGAGGATAATGAAATTTGATTGAATGTTTTATGGGTTGGAATGGAAAGATAAGCCAGCAAGCATTAATTTTAAAGTAAGGCAGCTTATTTTGATTAAGTTAGAAATGTTTGGGATGCATAATTTCACTCAAAAACATCAAAATGATGGAAGAAGTGGAGTTGAACACTTGTACAAATCCAGTAGCTAAAGTTGATCATGCTAGATGAATATTAATCAGGGAATAATGATAATACATGATATGATTATGAGAAAATGCTTTTATTAGAAATGTATTACATTGAAAATAACAAAAGGATTTCAACTTGAAAAGCTGGTATTAAGATCAGTTCATTTGAAATTATTCAAATTTAATAATAATTATTAACAACATTGAAGAAAAAATACAAATACTTGTTCCAAGTGATTCTTTTACAAATATCAAAATCAAGCTAATGACACCAGGAAACCACTTTAAATTACAAAGCAGTCATTAATAGCAAGTACTTTGCCATTTTCTAGAAATAGATTTCGAGTATACTTTGAATAGTGCGGTTAATTTCTCTGAAAAAATTTCCATACTGTTTAAAACAACACTGTTCAAGGTCTTATAATTTACTGTTTTTTTCTTTTCAGCTTAAAGTTAGTTCCATTAATTTGTACAGCAATACCATAACCGTACAATATCAAAACCTGCACTAATCAAAACCAAACTATTCAAGGTATTACAGGATTTTTCTAATCAAAGAGAAGAGTTACTATAAAGTTACCGTAGCTTCTCATATAAAATGAATTATTTCTTGTTCAACTGAGGCAACTAAGCATTCGTTCCTAGGGACAAGTGTAAAAACATGTATTCTCTGTGAAAAAGACTCATTCCAAAGCAAGTGAAAAAAACTCTGCATATGATCATTGGCCATAATCACTGGATGTGTTGCATTTAGATGAAAGCATGGGTTCTCATGTTCAATTCAAATTTCCCCATATCCAAGATTAGGTCTAGGTAGTGCATCTACAAAAGTCTGAAATGTAACCCAATTTCAGTAGGAGTCAACATGGATGTAGTGTGGTTGCAGTAATCCAATGTCAAATGCAGTGAGGAGCCAAGCTAACTTCAGGTAGCTGGATAAAGGAAAGTTAGCTTAATTTTTGCAGTTGAATCAAAACAATGATTGTTATTCAGGCCATGATGAATAGTTAACATTGTTTTACTCAAATCTGCCAGTAAAAGGGATGAAGATTTGAACAAAAGTAGCAGTCAAAAAGCCCAATTCATACTAGACCAGCTATGATGATACAATGCCCTGCAATATGAGTTGAGTGTGATTAATTTTGAAGATTGTTGCATTATGGATATATCTAATGGTAGAATCAGTCTTTCACAAGGGAGGGGGGTCAGGAGTCAAAGAACTCATCTCTGCATCAACTTGTTGGCAGTCTCATCAACTTTATTGTAGTTCAGCCTTTTTAGAAATCACTTCAATCTTATAGCTTTGGTTTTTAACCTCAGTGTTGGTCAGTTATTACTTTATCACGTTTTTTTTTTTTTTTGTTTTCTCAAGTCCAGAACCAGCAACATATTTCTTCAGTTTGGTTAATATTCACCTTTTGCAACTCATGAGGATATTGTTTTGGTGTACATAGCCATGTGGAGACAAGTTAATATTTGGGAAGATTGCGAAAAACTAAGAATTTCTCCTTAGAAAAAAAAAGCTTGAAGATTTCAAGACTTAAGAATGATAATTGATATGACAAATCAGAAAATGTTTTTTTAGTTTATCTAGCATATAGGAAATAAGGTGGACATAGCATCATTTCAAATGGATATTGGACAAGGTTTATAATAATAATTTGATACCGAGCATTCATTACTAAATACAACATTTAAGGACAATGATTTTGTTTCTTGACATTGTTTCATTAAATAGTGAACAGGCAGAGATCGATTAGGGCCACATAAACAAAACTCCTAAAGAAATTAACTGACTACAAAAGAGGGTTCAGACATAATCTCACAATGAAACAACGAAACACAAATTTATTTCAAGTCAATACAGCATGCCTCAAGGTAAATACATTATTACAAGAGGATACCACCCAGAAAAATTGCATACTAAATTAATTCAACAGTTCTTAGAGCTTTGTAGCTAGTTGAATAGTTGATTATTAAAAAATTTAAATTAAATTTATCTTATAAGCAAAACAATATGGTAGATATAGAATATAGGGAGAACATTGCAAACATACATTATTAAAGTATAAATAGATAAAATAAATATTTTCTAAACATGAGGGATAGGAAAATTGCTTTTTTATGGGAGTAGCATTCTAACAGTACGCACTGAATGTTCATTTTCTGATCACTAGTTATTTACACTACAAGGAATTGATGCTTATAAGATAAACATTTTTTTCAATCAACTGTTGGCTTTTGATGACAAGCAAAAGTTCATTCCAGTGATGAGCTGAAATGATCTAATACTCCTAGCAGCTAAAACAGTTTGCACAACACAACGTCTCAGATTATTTTGTATTATTAATGTATGAAATTAGAAGGTTTTATTTCAAACACTTACATTTGGTTCCGCTCATGAGATACGATTGGTCTACAAGAACAGAATAAGAAACCTCAGACCTAATGCTATAAACATGTAAGTTGTTAGGATTATTCTAAAATCAATTTATGGTAATCAGAAGAAAAAGTATTGAATTTATTAAAAATCCAGCTCTTGACTGTTACAAGTATAAAAATAACAGAATTCACTTGTTTTGTTCATGAAAATAAGCTTCTTAAAATTTCTCCTCATTTACATAAAGAGATCTGCTGACATTCAAGATCACAAAACTCCCAGACAAACAAAGATGACACAGAGCCTGAAAACTGCAAACTTCAGGAGACATAGAAAAAAAGATACAAAAAGAAACACGAGCATATAGGCATTCAAGGAGTTTATTTTCAAGTTTCAAGTCATGAGCTTTTTAAAGGAAAATAAAACTTGAATTGCTTATACCAAAATGCCCAAGCAATCAAATAATCAGCCTTAAGCATGGCTTGTACAAATTGGATTAAGAATAAATAAGAATTGAAGATGTGCGGAAATCCCAAATTAAACAAGTGCTATTAGATAGTGGCCCGAACACTTACAAGGAAGAAAGGTTGAAGAAAAAATACATAGGAGTGTTACGAAATTTCTAGAAAAGTTTGTATCATTTCTTCCAAGTATAGATTGATCACTTTTGTTTTACAAGGAGGTAATATATTTCAAATAAATCATATGAGATTTATTTCACTGAAAACAAGTAAACAAGTAAGTACTTGTTCAACATTCACCAAAAATCAAGGAAAAAATAAGGACAAGCAGTGAAAGTAACAACCAAATATCTTTACTTTGCAATAAATAAAAAACAACAAAAAAACAACATAACATGAATAAACATAAAAAGTCATCTTACACGATAGTTATTATACCAAAATATTCCTACATATTATCTTAATTTTCTCTTTCTCAGTTTTTCTTACATTGACTAACTACTTGAAGAAATAAGCATGTGTGCAGACTGGGTAATTGAATCTAATAATATTTCTACTGGGTGGCTTGGGAAATTGGATCCATCTACAGACATCACAAACAACTAGAGAAAAAGAAAAAGAAACCAACAAACCATGCATTCTCTTCATAGGGAAATATGTTATCTATAATCAATGCACAATGAAATACGGAAGATAAGTGGAAGACACCAACGTAGTTATTGTCAGATATTTATTGAAAGCTCTTGGGCTAAAAATCAGGTGTTTTGAATTAATCATACTGAAACAATGAGTGAATGCTAATGTTGAAAAAGTTTTACGCTTTTGGGAGCAAGACAGATAGAGAGAGAAGTTATCTAAGTAGAAAAAACATTTCCTATAATTTAAAGAGAGTGTGAAAGTCTACTTGGAATTAATTGAAAAATTTTCCATACAGGTCTCAGCATTAAGATTATTTATGAACAGAGCTGAATGACCAGTCTACTACAAGCGGATTATGTTCCCTTTACTGTGTCAAACATGGCCAACCAACACACAGTAATTAATTCCTATTTCATTAATTCAACTTGTCTATGTCCTTAAACACTAGAGAAACTGAAGTGAAATAAAAATGTCAGGAAGAAGACATAACTTGAGAACTGAAAAGTGGTCAGCTTATAAAAAGGACTACATAGAATAAGTATTTTAGCATGTCCACTTACCTTCATATGCACCTAAGTGATCATCTATTTGACCAGCACATGCTTTCCTCCACAGAGGCTTGTAGGAATGATATGTCTGTATGTCTAATGGGAGAAAATGCAGTTGTATAGGGAAAGGAAGTGAAAGGCTGACATAATATTGTACATTTTATAAGAAAGCCAGAAAGTAGAGACAGACCTAAATGCAATAAACTAAGATTCAAAATTTAAAGATATATACAGCATGTTAGTGGCCTCCAGAATAATAACAATAATAGAAGTCAACATTTTAATAAGACACTTGTGGTAATTATCATCGGATACATAAAAACATAAAATCATATCACAATACTATTATATGTGTAAAACATTTCTTAAGGTTCACTGCCAACTCAATGTAATTGTCACATAGAAGCACAGATTTCTGGGAATGTTGAGAGCAAAATTAAGGACATCAATAATTTTATCTGATGTTCATAAGGAAGACAAGATGATAATTAGATATGAGAATGAGAACTGAGGTTTTTGTACTCTGCTTGGAAGCCAGTTTTAGAAATTTCTGAAATAATTTACAATTTTTTTTTACTTCTCCAGGGTGAACATTGAGGCTGAAATACGGATTGATCAAATCGTTAAAGTAAACTGATATAAAAATGATTTATCTTTACACAGAAAGTTGAGTGTCAAAAACCATTGTGATGATATCATCTTATTAACTACATGAAGCATCTATTTTGGAGATTAAATGAGAAAGTTATAGTTAAGCATATCAAAAAGGGCAAGAAAAAGATTAGAGCCTCATAGAGAATATCAGATTATAATCATTTATATTGAGGCAAATATGAATGCAGAGCATTTTAATATATTGCTGATTTATATTTTTACAGAAACAAAAAAATATCATCTGATTTTTCATCTCAGTTCATCTGCTTGGATTAGGAAAAATAGATATACTTGATACAAATTATTTTTTGCCATTTCTTGAATTGTGATTAAATGTGAGTGCACAAAAGAAAAAAAATGAGTGTGTGGCTCCTGGCAGAGATACAAGACTAAAATCAAATATTCAAGCAAAGCTTTCAGTCTTGTCTTGAACCATTTAAATAAATAAATGCTTATTTGTGCAAAACGATAACTTGATGTAAGAATGAGGAAGTATGAGAAAGCAATAACAACCTCAGTTAAAATCAAGACTACAAAATAGTTCTATCCATATTCAAGGATATTAAAATTACTTTGATATTGATAGATTAAAAGGAACCTGGAAAAATGGTTAACGTTACTTCAAGGTCAACAGAAATAACAACTTCTGAGGCTTTTCTATTCCAAAAAATAGTATTGGAATAGGAAATGTTTATAGACAAGAGAAACAGGCAAAATACTCTATTCTGGCAGAATGAGTGCAATGAATAATCTCTGGAGGCTCACTAAATTCTTGTCATTGATTCAGGATTAACACAACGTTACTTAATTTTTAGAACTAGGAAGATTTTATCCTGGAATGCTTTTTACTATCAAACAACTCAATTATTGGCCTTCTAATTGCAATAAAAGATTGATAAAAACAATAGTCTTATAAGAAAACTACAAGATCCTAAACAAATCACTAACTTTGCACATTACTGATAGTTTATTGGTATTTTGGTTCTAAAAGGAGAACTGTTTAGAGCGACATGTTTTGGAACGCACTAATTACAAAATTAAAAGAGAGTAAACTATTAGAACTGCTGTTAGACAAACCAAAAAGGCATTAAATATCAGCAAGTTCAAATCGGATACTTAATGGATCTAACAAACAATGCCAGCACAACTGAATGATAACAGTACAAAAAGCAATGTGCAACTTTAATCTGTCTCTAATCTATTCTTTCAGTGGTCAAATTCAAATATTAAGCTCAAAAAGTGAAGTCATGTCTGTTCGTCCAATTGTGCACTCAGCATTTTGCTTGACACTATGCATAGACTATATTCATTTCAAATTTTGTAGCTAATAATTCACTATGTAATGAATAAATGTGCACTGTCATAAATCATTTCATATTCTTACCAGAATTTATCTGGCTAACTGATGTTGAGGTAAAACTCTATTGTGTAATAGCCCTATCAAATAGAAGAAAAGTGACTGTAATTTCTACGTCTAATTTTTTTTCAGTCTAAACAAACAGAATGAAACAAACGGTTATTTGGGAATTAAAAGATTGATTACTCCATGCAGGACTATAGATCAAAAGCATGATGAATGAATGTAATAAAAGTTATTCGTTGCATGAATATAAAGAAATGCTAATTGAAGAGATCAGCATATAAAAACTGATGCCATAAAAAAAATCTCATATGATAACCGACATAATTATATGTATTTAATTCATAATATACAGTCTGTGTGTATGTATGTGTGTGCATACTAGCTGGATACCTATCCTATTGGGCGGTTTTTAGCTTGCTCCTATGGAAGGGCCCAACCTGAGGTAGACAACATTGGCTGGATATTATTTGCACATGGCCACTTCCACAAATCCTAGAGGGAAAAGTAGGTCATCTAAAATACTGACTGACTGTTGGTTACAGGCTGCTGGCTGAATAAGTTTCTAACACACAAAAAAAAAATGCCTCTGCATCATCAGGACTACATACAGGTGGAAAATGCTTTATCTGAATCCTGCCAAGAATATTGGAGCTATCACAAAGGAAATTGTTGAAAATGTCCACTTTGACTTGCCCAAAGGATTGTAGCAGTATTTGATGGGGGTAATTATTGGTGAAATTTGGAATGAATTAGAAGGGAAGCAATAAATGTTCAGCAACTTCCTTCATTTGTTAAAAACTAAGTTGGATATTGTGAAGGTTTCTTGTGGGAAATCAATGAAAAAATATTGATGATACAGGTATACAGTGAATAGTTTGGTTTTTATTAGTGCGTATTTCGATGTAATACAGTTAAAGTATCGCTGAACAAATTAATGTAACTAAGCATGAGCTGATAAACAAACATATTTGATTATGAAACTTTGGACAATAGTGTTTTGAACAGAATTAAAAATTTTGGAACCATACTATCTGAGGTGTACCTGTATGTTACCCTTTTTTTTAGTCAGTTTTATGATGATGCAATCAATTATACTGATCTTTGCAAATCTAGTGTATTTGTTCAGAGTAGACAACAAATCTAAGGTACTCCACCATTGCTTATCATAGATAAGCTTAATTATCTCCAGATAAGAAGAATTAGTATTTATTTTCATACATGAACAAAAGTATTGAGACTGTAAGATTATTGTCAATTGAATTTTATACAGTGAATGTTTGGCAATAGGAAACAAATGCCAACTAGAATTTATAGCTGTTTTTCTTTGTACAATGTTATATAGTTTTAGTAATGAACAAAGCAGTTTTAAAAGAATAGGATACAAATCTAAAGTCCAGATGACACGCAATAAAGCATATACACAAAGATAGAAATTCGTAAGTGTCCTGCACCAAAGAATAGTGGAAAAAGCTTGAGGAGTTCAAGCATTAACTAGTATACTTGACAGAAATTTATTGGCCTCTTAAAAGAAAATGAAAGTTCTTCAAATACAAAAACGTTATACAAAAAAAAATATGTAAGAATAATTTTTTTTTTTATAAGGTACAGAAAAACAAGAAAGAAAAAAATAATCAATGGATCAATTGGTTAACAAATCAAACAGAAATGAAAAGAATACATTGTCTAATAGAAAGGAGTATCTCCACTGAACAAGGTTTCAACATTTTTTCATCATTGAAATGAAACATTTCATCCAGAATTTGTGTGATTTTTGCAGATAGCTCATATTTTTCTGATTTAGTTCTCAACCTTAATACAAACACAGCTGCAGCTCATGATAAGAAAATTTAGTAGTTGAAGATCAGTTATAAAAACTGAATGTACAGTTATGTATGAACTAGGATTAATTTTAATCCAACAACAAATGACCATCTCGGTAGAGCATTCAATTACAGCCTGTTTTCTAAATAAACTACCATAACAGAATAGTTGCATCGGATATGAAACATTTACATTTGAAGTGGTAGTGCCTGAAGGTAGTCAAAAGATGTTGGGAAATAACAATTGTTTAAGATAGTATTTTATCTGAGTGCAATCATGTCCTTAGTATGTCAAAAATACAGTGGCTATTTGTCTAGTCGAAGGAATTGACAACAGACATTTGATGTGTTTATTCCAATCAGTGGCAAATAGAACATGCTTGCAGGGTTGTGGGGGGGATCAGTGAGTGTGAGAGAGGGGGAGTGCTTCATTTGTTTGCTATTTCATCAAGTATTTTTTATAAAAAAAAACCCAGAAGAATTGGGTAATGTATTTTGCAAACAGATTTAATGGTACACCAATTGAAAACAAAGTACACAGAGACATTTTCAAATAATATGATACAGTCCAAATATTGAAGTTGCTTACCATCTATTTATTCTTAAAAATCCAATGTATCAGGGAATTTGAAATGTTACATAAAAATGGTTTGTAATGATCAATTAAATTCCAGTTATTTTGAGATAAGGGAATGGAGGAAAGAAAATTTCTATGCAAACTGAGAAAAGTCAGATCTTATACTCAATTTTAATCTCATGTTTCTAATATTCAGTTTTAAATTTCATATTACAAAAGATAAGCAATAGATTGCTCCAACAACAAGTAATAAAGTTAATGCACAAAATTACTAGAGAATTTATGCAAAGGGAAATGTAAAATAATTATAGCAGAAGATTTTTAATGAACAAAAATCTAGTATGATTAGATTTTTTAAAGAAATTAACTTATCAAACAGATTATTTCAAAATTAGAGTTAATATAAACAAACCGATTATAAGCAAATCTACTGAAGTAAATAAATTTATAAGAGATGAAAATTTGGAAAAAAATTTAATAAATAATTTGCTTAACTTTTTCTGACAGTGATCAAAAAATAAAAACTGTTCATCTATAATGAATATGCAACTGTGGAATATATATATTCTAAAAAGGGATAAATTCATTGATGTGCACTATCTCCCAGATAATGTGTGTGTGTGTGTGTGTTAGTGTTACACATATGCTCACACATGCAAAAAAGTTTTGTGTCTGGACTTATGAAACAATTTTGCTAACCTAATTAGAGAAGGGAAAAATGTCTTGACACATATATCCAGTGCATTCTTAGGAAAAGAAAGTGAATTTTGCTGCTGTGATTGTTGATGAACTATATATATATATATATATATATATATATATATATATATATATATATATATATATATATATATATATATATGTAACCATTTATACTTAATCCTGAAAATTGGCATTAATTTTTTTCAAATGAATATTTTGTAATTGAGTGATTGAAATGCTATAAAAAAATCACCTCTGCTAGTGTTTTAAAGAATCTAAGAGATGGATATTTTTATATGAAAATTAAAAAAAATATTTCTTCTAATTATAGATTATTTCATTGTTATTGTATAAAAAATAAATGGAAGTTCTTAGAATGGTATATATTCAAATAAATTAACAGGCACATATATTTTAATCTGAACATCTCCATTACCAAGAGCTAAGGACAAGTGAGTAGTTAGAGGCAATCAAGAGATGGTTTTTAAGTAGAGGTCATACTGACATCTTCAATCTTCTAGTGCTGCTTAGAAAAAGAACCTATTTAAATGATTTTATTCTTCTCAGCAACATTAGAAAAGACAAATTAGGAAAGACTTAAAAATGCATTTATTTTAGTCTTCTCATTCAACTATTTTTAGGGCAAAAAATCATAGAAGTGAGCTTCAGATGAAAATTTTAACATGAAGTTATACACGTACACATGTAATTATTTTATATCTATCTATCTATCTATCTATCTATATATATATATATATATATATATATATATATATATATGAGGGAGAGAAAGGATGAGAGGGAGGTTATTCAGTTAATTTCACATTTTGAGAGGCACGTTTGCATGTGCCCACACACATGCAGGGTGCAGATTAGTGTGAGTGGGAGGATGAGAAGGAGGTGAGTGGTGGTGTTGCTGCTGCTGCAGCAACAATAGCTTTCTAGCACATTCTATATGATGCTAACAGAGCAGAGGAAATGCATGTGAACAGCACGCTTGTGCCCAACTGTCTCCAACTCAATTAAATATCTGTCAACAAGCTTGCAAGCTTGGCCTAAGTGCTTAGCAACAAGCATACACACACACATACATACATACATACACTGTAAGTAGGGGATTGCTCAGGGACAAGTAATGGCAATTATTGATCAAGCAATTCAAAAGTTTATCTAATAAATTTGATAATTCGCTGACGTTATTCTAATAAAACCATCAACTATTAGCAATTGAAAGGCACCAGCAAAGAATGGTATTAAATGATACTAACTGATATCTGATGCTAATCTAACACAAAATTAACATGGCATTCGAACAAAAAGAAGATCCACAAGAAGTATCCCTCATTTAAGCAGTTGAAAATTGTGAAGTGTTAATTATAATAATTAGTTAATATTCCTTTATAATTTTTGGAAGGAATCAGATATTGCTGCTTATATTAATTACAGTTATCAAAAACCAAAGTGCAAATCAGTTGTAGAATGAAAAATTAAAAATAGAATAGAGCGCTGTAAGTGAATGAAGATTCATTGCATGATGCTGAGATGAATAAAGTTCTAAAAACAAGTGATTAGGATAGGAGTTCATTCTAAAGAGAGTTTTATTGATCACCTAAGATCTCCACTCATACAATAAGAATAAAGCAAGGTCATGAAGAAATGAGAAAGAGCAAAGAATAAAACAGAATATATGTTTTATTGAAAAAAAGCAATCACTTCACACTAATAAACAGTGGCCGTAACCTACAATGAAATGGATTTTCTTCATTCACTCAGACAAGTTGTTAGCTGCAGACGGGCAAGGCGAAAAAAATCAGTAGATAAGTTGATCATGCATCAAAGGTCCCCAAAATTTTCAGTACCAAGGACCCTTTTTATTCAAATAAATTTCACCATGAACCAGTGGCTTTTGAAAAATCTACCTACAACAAGTTCACAGATCCCAAATTTTTGAAAGGTCTGCCTCCTCAACAAGCTCATGGATCCCCAATAATACTTTTGTAGAAACCCCGCCCCCACCCCCTCAATCCATAGATCACAGTTTGGGAAGCACTGTCACATACGATAAAAGATTCACTGGTAAAAAAGGCATTTTATTCTTTTTAACAAATGAATAGAACCCACTTCCAATGTTAAAAGGAACTTTTCCTTATTGAACATTTAAGACAAAAATGCAAACTCACTTGCAATTTGTGAATGTCTGCTCATAAAAATCAAACTTATACTGTGTTTTCTATTGGAATTCTAAGATTTCCTGGCGAAAGATGAAAACTGTAGGACAAGAAATATTTATACAGATAAAAGGAAGTATGAAAAATTATCGACAGTTCATACAGCAAGGTGAGGAAGAAATAATAACTTTCAATTGTTATAACAACATTTGGTACAAGAATTGAATGCATCTTATTGCATTTTCACATTATCCAGTTGTTTCACAGAGTTGGTTATCTCTTTTGTACCACAGATGTGACAGAACTGGCTGCCTATTTGGTGATCCATCAATACACTAAAGTTATCTAGTTATATGCTAGACAACTTTTTCAATGTGAAGTAATAATCTAAGCAGATAAATCATCAAAAACAGGCTCAATTCATATTAAAGAGAGACATGAGTTTCTTTTGAACAAGAACACAATCCATAAGCTGAGAAATAGACATTTGATTACTGTTTATATGACAGGGAATTAAAATGGGTGCATAAAATACAGCACGCCTTATTTATAGACATGAAACTATCATGGCACCTCTTGGTATGAAACCAAGAAGTGAATTCAGTACTTTTTATAAGTCACAGATCATTTGTGTATTACATAAAAGAGGAAAAGATTAGACTAAAATTCTAATGAATTTCATATGCTCATAAAAGTAAGAAATGACAGTGAAATTCAAGTTAAACTATATGAAATTAAAACCCATGTTGGAAAAATAAAACCCATGTGATTGGAAAACAGAAATACTTGACAATTAGTATCTTTTAGTAATGCCCGATTTTTTTTTAATCCTGTGTATCCTGAAGATAATATGAAACTATTCAAAGTGTATTTCTTTTACTAGAATAATGACTTTTCATAACTTGTCATCATTCTATCGTATATATTATTCATAGCTCAAACAACATCACTAGTTAATTGTTGACAAACCATTCAATAGTCACTTTTTGAATTTCAATTTATGAGGAATACTTTTTATTTTCCTAACTATAATTACATTTTTTGAATATACAAAGTAAATAAATGTAAACAGTATATGTTAGTACATACTAGTAGTGACCTTTTCCTGTCTGAAATGCTTCTCAATATCCAAATGCTAAGGGAACAATATGTGCTGTGATATCAGAAATGGAGCTGAGTGCTAGATATATATGCAGAGAAGAAATGAAGATATGAATAGTTCATTTTAGTATCATCTTTTTATTTATTCTATAGATGATTACATCAGTAAAACAATATAATGAGGAGTTGCAATTCATTTAGATTTACATTAACTTTTGGTACATTTCAGCTAAACATTTGAAAAAAGTTTGGTTTATTTGCAGAGTTATGCTTAAATTTGACTTATTACTTTACGACGCTAATGTTTCATTGTAAATTTCAATTTAAAATGTGCATGTAAAAAATTGAAGAACCCTTTTGAATAATAATTTTTTTTCGATCATGTTGGCTCAAATGAGAAGTGTACTTCATTTTGATATGATAATATTTAGTGCTGACTGAGCCAGAATTCACAGTATATACTTGTTGTTCAAGAGTGTATAGCATCTAAAATTTGAAAACTCTCTCTCTGAATTGGATAAATTGTTCACATTGCTAGATGGACACATTTTTACAAGGGAGATAAGTCAAATATATGAACTGATATCACATTTGTCTCCCTTTTTCCCCTATTGTTTTACCAGTTGAAAAGTGAACATTTGAACAGACCAATAGGAATTCTTGAAACATACATTACTGAAACATTTTCTTCAACTCAAGTGGATATTCTATAAACGATATTTGTTTCATTGATAA
This sequence comes from Thysanoteuthis rhombus, assembly GCA_963457665.1. Taxonomy (NCBI): domain Eukaryota; kingdom Metazoa; phylum Mollusca; class Cephalopoda; order Oegopsida; family Thysanoteuthidae; genus Thysanoteuthis; species Thysanoteuthis major. Next base: position 18,848,642 of record OY735226.1, read on the forward strand.
ACTTTTTTTTTTTATATGAAACCCTTTATCTTGAATGGAAGCAGACTATATAGTATTCAAAATGTATTAAGCTATAAAATATATCACGAAAAGACCTTGTTAACATTTATGATAAACAATAACCAGTAGATTCATATACATGTATGAAATCTGTAATGCCCATAACATTGTAATTGATGAAAGTAGTCCTCAGAATGATGACAATCAGTGCTGTTATATTTTTGCTTTCTCGTCCCATTCACAGAAAAAAAACTTGTTATCAAATACTTGGTCTCATGAAATCTAGAAAATGAAAGTTAAAACCCAAGAATATTTTGTCTAAGAAATATTTTTTTTCTCTGAAAACTTGATATTTTTTTTATTTATCTTTTCATGGTTTCAAAGAAGAAGGCAAAATTAAGTATGTTTAAATCAACTTGAATAGATGTTTTCTACAATCCCACCTGTTTTGAGTTCCCTAATAGTAGACCAGGTAAATGGGACTCTGGTAGGTTCTCAAACAAAAATATCAAACAAGAGTTGCTACACTGGTTTTATGGTCTCTATTTTTGTACACCCAATTCCCACAAGTTCTTTTCATGTATTCAGAGTCGTGTAAGCGATCCTTTTTTTTTCCTTCTCTTTTTGTCAGTTGATTTCTTTGACCAAGTGAAACCAAATGACAGCAGCTGTGTGTAAATGTTATGTCTGTCTGCTTGAATGCTGGGCATCTTGTACAGTGCAGCTGTGTGCAATATAACCTGACACACAGGTGTGCACTGCTGCTACTGCCATTCTAAATGCTACGGCCAACAGCAGTCAGGTGATGGTGCAATGAAGCCAATGTAAGTGCTGATGAGAGAGGGATGAAAAACAAAGGGGTGAAGGACGGAGAAAGGGAGAGGGAGATATCTTCAGAGGTTTGAAGTTGAGTCCAACTGGAGGGGGGAGAGAGAGGGAGAGAAAGAGAGAAAGAGAGACCTGTCTGCCTCAAGTGGCCTACTACTACTGGTACAATCGGTCCTAAGTAACTTGGATGTTATATCTCTCAGCTCACTCTCACGTGTTTAACAACACTAGCATTACAGTCAAGCAAATAGCTTTTTGTCCTTGCTAGACACTATTCTGGCAGTCATGCACCTCCTCACCTGCCCCTGAGGTCAGCCTGACTGCAGCCTGACTGAGACTTACCTGCACCAGAATGATATGTATCCTTTTCTGATTGGCTGATATCCAGGCTAAATTCCACAGCTATTGATCTTATCAATTAAATAGTGTTCTGAATGGGATTTGTAGGCAGAATGACCGACTTTTACAATGGATCATAATTGTGCTGATGTTGTTGCTCTTACTGATTATGATGATGATCAAGTACAATAACACACATCAAGCAAGAATCTCTTTTGAGACTGGTAAACCAAAGTTTTATTACCATGTATTGACAAATGATTACCAAGTCGCCCCTGAAATGGTGCCTAAAGAATATCCAACAGGTTAAAACACATGCGCACAGGTGCACAAACACCCACCCACCATCAAATTAAGCATTTTTCTTTTCACTGAGTGTGTAACGAAAGAATGTCTTTTGCATGATACCCAAGTTCAACAGATTGAAAAAAGGACTTTCACGATTTTGAAATTTAAAAAGACAAAGTTTGATTCTTTCTCATCAAATTAATTTAAATGTTGCCCATTCATTGATAAATTTAAAAATCAATTTAAAATAAAAAAGACCGATTTGCTGATTTTAAAATTGCGGCACTGAAAATTTTTTCAATAATTTGTTTTTCAGTAACTAACTTTTTCAAATCAAATTACTCATTAATACAAACGAAAAATCCAAGCTATAAAATTAAATCAAAACATTCAAGTTGCAAAGATTTATTAATTTTAATGAGAACTTAAATTCTAGAAGATGGCACAATTGGTAATTGTTTTGTCTTTGTAATCAAGTAACCAAATACAAATTAAAGTGGTCAAATGAAGAATAGAAGAAATAGCAGAGAAAATTCTGAGATAAAAACCCTTCTTAACAATGTTTGTAGAGATACTGCTTCAATTTACTAATTCATTACCTATAATGTTGATAAAAATGGTGAGAACTTTCAATAATTTTCTGGCATAATCTAAGGTTCATTCAGATATTGTTAAACAACTCTCTTCATTCATTTTTTGTTCCGTAGAAGCTCTAAGCATACTCAATTAAACATAAACTTGTAAGTAATCCTAAAATAGACAAAAACTTTAACATTCATATCAAAAGTAGAAAAACAACAGAAGTTATGGTTGTGGGATGAGGTATATAGCTGCCAAATTTATAAATTAGAATTTCAAACAAAAAACTTAGGTTTGCCCATGACAGGGAAAAAGAAATTGATTTCCATTAAAATTAAATATAATAATGATAGTTGCTCATAATTTGATTTGCATTTTTTGTAAACAAAAATAATTTCAAAATAGTACAAACAGACAAAAAATTGTTTAGGTGGTCAGTCAAAAGGCATCAGTTAAAAGAACAGTGTATGGACTACCGCAAGTTACAATAGCATTCGGTCAAAAGGCATCAGTCTAAAAGACCACACTGTAATATGAATAATTTAACTGAATTTATATGAATTAAGTAATCTAATATAGTATTCTTTTGTAAATTTAAAGAAATAAAAGTTTTATTGCTATATTGTTAAATTAAGATTTATTCAGTTGAAGTATTTGTACTACAGTTTTGTCATTTTTACCAAATATGAGAGTAACTTAAAATAGTCTGTACTACACTGGTGTCCTTTTGTCTTGATGTCTTTTGACCTGGATTCGTTTTCAAGAGTAAAATCTACCAGAAGTAGAAAAAGTTATAGACATTGATGGGCACAGCTGGAGGATGAAATAACACTTCCAAATTCCACTGAGAGAGTGAGAGAGAAAGAAATATATTTTGTTGTTGGCTATAACTCAATAGGTACAGTAGTCATGTAACAAGCCAGTTGCCCTCATTTCAACTCATGTGAATTCTGCCTCAAATAATGATGACAAACTGTCCATTTCCCAGAGACTAAGAGATCAATCTGCAAAATAGCTGTACACTACCTAAGGTAGTATGGCAGCAGCAAAAGCAGACACACAAGAGAGGCTAGGTTTATCTAATGGGATTGGTAAGAAGCATTAGGCTGCTGCTAACACTGCCTTGGGTTTCACTGGCTGTATTGCAAAGATGACGGCTCTAATATTCTGGGTACAAAAGAAATTAACTTAAATCAAAGATGCCGATAACTTGAGGGAATGGCAAGGACCATCGATTACACAAAAATCAGAGGAATGTTTATGCTAAGAGACATTTTCACCTAAATTCATGAAGGTTTTGAATAGATCATTTGCTACTCACAGCATAGACAGTAGATCAAGGAAAATGTCTGGCCTTTTATTACTACTGACAGATGAGAGGAGAGCTGCTGATCCAATTTTGTTTAATTGGTTCATGAAGAACACATCTGATCTCTGATTACACTTTATAAGGCTATTATAAGAAAGTATCAAGGCAGTGTATGGCAAAATGCACACAACTTACATTCAATAAAACATTTGGTTTAGTCACAATCCAAAATTGTAGCATTCGTTCAAGTTTCTTGTGGTAAAAATTAGAAAAGAAGTGTACAATTTTCCTCCTATTATACTCAATATACTATTTAAAGAAATTGGAATTCTAATATTTCCTATAGATTAAATATTAGAAATATGTAAGGGTTAATACGGTAATCACTAACACCTTAACAAGGCTTTTTTTTATTGTTTATTTCACAGATCATCAATATCAATAAATTTTATATGATTCATTTTACATTTTCTTAAGATATGCTTTTTGCAAAGGATAAAGCATAATATTCAGATACCCATTAATCAGGATGGAGGAGTTATGGGAAAACATAGCCTAAATTAAACAAAGAGAAAGAACATACATCCAGATTATTTTACTTAAATATTCAAGATTATTTACAAAATCTCATGATGAATTTGAGCAAGAGAGTGGCAATAAATACAGGGAACTCATTAGAAACACCAACAGCAGATCTATAATCAACATCTAATTAAAGGAGATGAAAATAGATTGAGAATGAATATAATTCTGGTCAAGTTACTTCAAAATTATTAAGCATAAAATTTATGAGAGCAAAACATTTCAAAGATAATGTCATAATAAAGAAAATTATGGTAGAAAAATATTGCTGCAGTTAATACTATCATTACTATAACCAGTCGATCACAGTGGCTTGTTGTTGGTAAACAGTTAACATAAAGTAAAGATGGGAATGCAATATCCACAAGAAAAAAAAACTCCCAAGGCAGATAGGTTATCTACAAGAAAATGTTAAAATGTTCAAAACTCAAGTTTCTCTCTGAGTACAGAATAGTTGAGAAGAGATGTTGGCCATTTGCTTGAAATATTGAATGTTTTCCTCACTGATGTAATTTTGCTTTTTGAACTTGACTAATGAGATTTTTTCTCAGTCTTCCTATTTAAGGAGAGTACGTATGAAACAAATGATGAAAGCTGCAAGTCTTGAACAATCTTTGAAGAAAAGAAAATGTAGTGGAGAAAAAAGCAAAAAAATGCATCACAAAACAAACAGAAACAAGATAGGTGGCTGGGTCCCAGAGCTGCTAGTAAATTGGGCTAGGTGATGAAACTAGGGCCAAGCCACTGAGTTGACAGCTTTTCTCCAGATGCAGGCTTCTCTTATATTGTGTCTGGCATATCATTCAAGCAGAACTGAAAAGGCTCAAAAAATGAAGGACAACCAATAAAAAACAAATCTATCAAAACATGCTGGCTTTAGGTAAGTAAGAAAATGAACCAGCACTATCAACTTTTTTTGCTATCACTTTGAATACATCTCAGGAATCTATTTCATTTCAATTTATATTTCATTTTATTTCTCCACTAGCTAATCAAGTGACTGTTTATCATATTGAAAAGTCGAGTTCCATCATTATACAAGCGACATGTATCTTTGATCAGTATAGCATAACACAGATATCAAATTTGAACAATTTCTTCATATGCATGTATAAAGAAAAGATTTTTATAATTATAGCTATTAGCAATAGGATGCAATGCGAATAAAGAAAATAAAAGTAAGTAGGAAAAATAAGAAGTCAGAAGTAGAGTTGAACTAACTATTCCTCTTGTCATAGACTGAGAGTAAGAGTTTATTGCTACTCATGAAATATTTAGCAGATGAGCTTTTGAGACACAAACAGTCCATGTGTGCTGACATCTATAGAGCATGTATAAGTATCCCAAGCTTTTCAAAAGTTTGCTTTAACAAAAAGCAAAGAAACAATTACCATTAATTCAAATAAGAATTTTTGTAAAGTGTCTAAGTCCCCCCAAATAACCTTCTTCTATGTCTGCCTGTCTGAATGATGTTGAGTGCTGAGGTTCATCGTCTACTGTAATTGATGTGGAAGGCTTGAAATATGACAGTTTGCATCACTGCTTAACCTCAGTTCTATAGTTCTGGAGGCACTCAAAACATCCTGAAAACCTGCTCTAAACCTACGTGCCCTTTCAAAATTCAGTCTATTGCAGACAAATATGACTTTAATTGCAGTACTGTCGATCTCAAACTAGGCTATTTTGGGGGATTGGGAACGCTCAGTGATTTTGTACATAAATTGATGGTAATTGCTTCTTCGCTTCATGTCATTTTGACTTATAAAATAGGAACTCTCTACCCTGCTCTACCCTCAGATAGCAGGGTGAAACCTATATTTGCCTTCAGTTTTCTGCAAGCAGTGATCAAGCATTTCTTCATAGGAACTTGGCCAAATAGAAAAAACTTTTTATTATTATCATTATTATGCTGTTGGCTTTGATTTCAAGTTATGACAACCCAGGTTTTGAAGAGAGAGAAGAAGAGGGGAGAAGGGTTTTTATATATACTGACAGTTTAAGTCATACTAGTCTGCAGTCATTGTGAAAATCACACACAAGGTTTTGTTGTTTTTTTTTTTTTGTTATTTATTTATCAATTTTTTCTTAAAAAAAACAATCATCAATAATGATAATAATAATAATAATCCACCACCACCATTGTTGCTTGAATAATTTAAATGATATTGAAATCCTTTATGCTATCTTTTAAAGCCGGATCCATGTGTTGTTGGTGATCAGAAGGTGAACCAATGCACAAGCATTTTATTGTTAAATATACAGTATGTCACAAAATTAGGTTTAATTTCATGGACCAAATTTAAAGAAAGTATGTTGAACAGTGAATCAAGTGAGTCTGGGAGCTAATTAAACAGACATAAGATTCTCTACACTCTATTGGATATGCCAAAAAGGAACAGATTATCAGTTTGAGAGGGTGGAATGCTCAAAATCAGGAAAATGTGAGTGGACATGGAAGATGAAAATTATTTGTTTTCAACTATCATTTTAGATTACTTGAATGATAGAAATAATAAGGAAATTTGTAAGAGTATAAACTTATAACCACTTACCAAATTATAGACATTCAGTTAAATTTTTATTCTTAGAAGCAATAGAAGTTGAACATTTTTGTATACACCTCAAATTTAGACATTCTTTTTCTTTCTCAAGCTGAAGATATTGGTCAGATGTAATATATTGATAAAAACATTACTGATTCAGAAAAAGTGGATACATATTTTAACCCCTGTTCAAAGTTGATTTCACTTCAGGAATTAATGATTAAGAATCAAAGGAAGCCTTCTTTTGATGAGGAGGTGATTTTCAAAATAATTCAAGATAAACAAAAAGAAAAAAATTAACTCTTGTATCTAATGATCAATTGGATTTATGAAAAAATGAATTATTTTGTATTATCTTATTTTCCTAGTTTTAAGAATTTTCCTAGTTGAATCTATCCAAAGAGTAAAAACAATCTTATAAAATGACTTTTAATCAAAATCATTTACCCTGATCTTTTAATTAAAAAAAAAGTAAGGTTTTGATTCCGTCCAATTCCCATTGAAACGGTGCTTGGAAGTTAAGAAAATTATCAGTTTCAATATAGCATCTTTAGAAATGAAACAATTCAAATTTACTCATTGGAAAGTCTCTAAAAATCTTTCTGTGGTCTTTGACAGTCGAGAAGTAATCTTTTCAATTGGTATTTTCAGGAGACTGATCAGCAGAGTTTTTTTCAATAAGACATAATTATTCAAAGCTTTCTCATAAAATAATGTTCATAATGTATTTTCAGTTTTTACGGCCAATGAATATTCCAGCTAATTTATAATAGTGACAAACTGCAAACCAAAAAAAAAAGGAAAATAAATTTAAGAATTACAGTTGTTTTCATTGCTCCCCCCAAGTTTTGAAAATATTCTTTAGTGTTGATATTGTTCTTGACAACATGATCTCCATCATAGTTATTTCAACTAACAGATATTAGAACATGCATATAATAGTAGATAGGAGCAATGTTGTATATTTATATGATGGAATTGGAAAGGCATTGTCAACTAAGAGCTCCTTCCAAAAAAAAAAACAAATGAATGATTCAAACAAATACTGCTTCCAATTACACCAACTGAAAGATGTTATTGATAGAAGGTATCAGTATAGAATAGATTAAGAGAAATAATGTAATATTCCATCAGGATAATATTACATCACATGTATCTTTGATGACCAGGCAAAAATTGTTACAACTTAGCTCAGAAGTTTTAACTCAACAATGATAATTAGTAGATATTGCACTTTTCGTTTATTATCTATTCTGGTGTTCGAGGAATTTAATGAAAAAAAAATCTCAATTCTACAAAAGACTGCAACAAACACCTAGAGAAGTTGTTTGCTGAGAAAGATGAAAAAAGTTCTGGAAGAATAGAATAATGAAATTGCCTGAAAGATAGCAAAGATAGTGGAACAAAATGATAAAAATTGTTCAATGTTAATGTCCAAACATTTTTTAAATTGTTTTTCATTTTTACTTGATAAACTGAACAAACTTTTTGACCAGCTGATGGCTCAATGGAATAGATTTACAAATTAGCTATTTGTAAATAACAACACCTTACACTTTCAAAATAAGCTTTAGGTTTGTTTGTGTTTTTATTGTATAATACTTAATTGAATATTTCTGAGAAAGAAAAGGAAAAAGACTGCAACACATAGAAATTGTTAATAAGACAAGCTATTTTATGAATACATTTTTAATCAATGTATAGCATATATTACAAAATTTCAGCAAGAGTATCCTTTGAACCATTGTCTACCTATTCTGAGAATTCTCAGGCAATAAGTGGGCTTTTTTTTTTAACATTCTGAATTCACTTGAATAAGTTATTACATGGTATATTTCTAAATTTAATAACAATCAATTCAGTATTTCCAGATCTTTTGCATGATATAGTAACTAAACAGTAAAAAAAATTGAAAACAAAAGATTTAAAAGAAAATGTATCCTATTTCCAAGAAAAAGCTCACACTCAAGTAACAAGAGTAAATAAAGGCAAGAATGTTATATCACAAAACAAATATGGATGTAGAGGAAACATTCAAGTAACAAAAGATGACATTAATTGATTAAACATGTGAAGAAGAAGAAGAAGAAGAAGAAGAAGAAGAAGAAGAAGACAACGACTCATATGTTCTTCCTTCGATAAAATAATTTAACATTTCTAAAAAATTTTTTTTCTGTCCAAAGGCAATGCAATAAAATGAACGTAAGGAACTTAATTTGTATGTTCTTAAACTATTTCAAGTCTTCTAGATGACTACAGGACTAAAATAAAATTAGATGTATAACTGGATTATAGAGAGATGATTAACAGTGGTATATTATTTATATATATGATTGAATAATCTTCATTCCTATCTATAATTCACACATATTAAATCTGAATTTACTTGTATAACACCTTTCAAAATTAGTATAAATATGGAGGGTTTATTGTTTCTTTTTGTGCTACACACACACACACACGAAACATTTAATGAAATGCATAAGTTGTTAACTAGGTACAGTTGTCTCTATGAAACACATTAAATAAGTATATAATTAAATTTTGACTCTATACTATGATGAAAAAAACAGAAAATTTACACTTTGAAGGATATACTTTTATTTCATTTTATTTATATTCCAGGACCTTCAAAACTGTATCGTTTACATTAATATACAGTTAGAGACCTAGTTCAGGCCACATGCTTTTATTCATTAAAAATCAAAATTTTTTATATGAAATCATTCATCAACTGGCCGGGGTTGCACTTTTTCATTTTTTTTTTTATTACCCCTGCCAACAAAGTTGGAAAGGTGTATGAATTTGGTTGCATCTTTCCATATTTCTTTCCTTCTGTCCACATGATATCTCCAAAAATATTCAATGAATTTCGATTAATTTTTTGTGAAGGATGAATAATGTTGAGAAAGAAAGGTTGAATGGGCAAATCCAGGAATTTTTTTTGATTGAGAGATATTTTCTATTTTACAAACTGTCCACAAAACATCTCCAAAAGTTCTAAATTTTGTGGAAGGGTGGGCCGTGAACTACAGGAAAACTGATTACATTTTGGGTGGTCCATGCACCAAAACTTCCTCTGACAATGATGTTGGCAGAAGTATGCATTCTCTGAGTACTTCCTAGTTTGTCAAATCTCTGTAGTCCTTCAAATGGCCCACCCAACCCATCAACCTAGTGTGCAGATTCTTCTCTCTTTGCTTGTCTGTGTCAATCTGTTTATGTTAGTGTATGTCTCTGGGCACTCCTGGTTACATTTTTGGGGCTACAACCTTGAAAATCTACATGATTACACCACTAAGCATCATCCAAATACTTTTTCTATGTTCTTGTGTTGGTATTTTTTCTAGATAATTTTAGATAAAAAAGATCAATTATCTTAGATAATTTTTTATATACAGTGATTCATGTATGAGAGGTAGAGATATTTCATTTATATCTCCTCAAAACTGGTTCTTAAATGAAGACGATAGATCATATATTTTCGTATCACTAGCTACTAAACATTCTACTTGTGATACTGAAAACAAAAGCTAACAGTGATAAAAACAATGATTAACAAAAGACTTTATTACTTCTGCCAACCAAGTTGGAGAGGTATATGTATTCAGTGATGTCCCTCCAACTGTCTGCCCACAACATATCTCCAAAAGTTGTCAATAAATTCCAATGAGATTTGGGGGAAGGCTAAACAGTAGGCTATGAAAGAAGTGATTAAGTTTGGGGGTAGATCCGTGCACAAATCTTGCCAGAAGATCATGTCTGTCCACAAGATATCTCCAGAAGTTCTCAATGAATTTCAGAGAAAGTTTATTAAAAGATAAGCTGTAAGATATGATTAAAAGTACAATTACTCCCCCTGACAATGGTATTGGCAGAGGTATGCGCTCTTTGGAAAACTCCATTCAAATTGGTGAAAACTGGAAAGATAATGTTTTCAAACTTTTCCACAAATACATAAAAAACGAGCATTTGATATATTTCTGTTGCAAATTCTTATCTAAAGCAAGAAATTTTAGATAAAAAGAAAAATCTTTATGACCTTGTGAAAAAGAAAAAAAATATATCAAAAGAATCCTAACAAATTAATACCAGACAAAAGTATGTTAGGATGATGAGGCGAAGGAAAAAAAAGAAAAAGTAGAATTCAAGGAAATAGAAATAAGGATGTTTATCTGCTGTATCTTCTTTCTAATTAGATGGTCAAATAGTAAATAATCTTTAATCATAAATATGAAACCTATATAAGTAGAGCATTTTGATACTTTCAAAATGCTAAGACATATTTGGGTAGCCCTTTTCCATCTGTACAATTCTATAATTCATTCTTCCAGGTGATTATCATTGTGATTATCACCTCATTTAAAGTTTCGAATCTTGGTTTTCTAATAGAAATTCTTGTACTTTTGAAAACTTCTTATCAGCATTGTATCCCTATAAAAGTGATTGTTTGAGTATCAAATAGTTTCTTCCATGAAACCATTTTCAGATAACATTTGTAAATGTCAGGATGAAGTAATTTGGATTGAGGCCATTTGAAATTAGGATAAAGTGATGTCAAATTATACACATGATAAATCTAATGAATTAATTTTACAAATGATGAGTAAAGCAAGCCAATTAAAAAGATTTTTAACAATAAAATGTACAACCCTAAATGACCATATTGACAACATTCCATTTAAAATTGGATCTAGAGCATGTAACTATCTTAATGACTACAATAGTCAGTTTTTATGATTTCATCATCAATAATATCATTACAGCTAAAGATTGTTATATTTACGCTTTGAAAAACACAGATCATTTAATATGACCTAGCATCCTTGTTATCTTTAAATGTCTCAATTAGAATAATTGTACCAGGAACTGGTGTATTGTTCAGGATATTTTAGAATTTCAACTAAAATTTATATACATAACTACAAGTTGACAATAATGAAAAAGTGAACATCACGCAATAGTATCTGGTCATTCCTGATTCTTCGCTTTTGAATTAATATAACCACAATTTACAAAATGTAAAATAGACTGTTGTTGACAGTTGTTTTAGAGGCCTTGCCTTTGCTTGAATTATTTTTACTTATCATAATCATTACGGTACTGATGATGATAATAAGCTTGTCCCAGATGAACGTATATCAAGTTCAAACCATAAATGTCATTTTTTCCAATTGTAAATATTTGGTAAATAGAAACTATAAGACAATCTCATTAAAATTTTTCATGCCATATTATTCAAATAATATTTTAATGAATATTAGAAAAAGATTTTCAATTATGAATAATCATTTCTTTGCATATCTCAAATTCAAGTCTTTACTTAGGTTCTTACAGTTTGCAAAATGATCTTAAGAGATGGATAGTCGAAGGGTTTTGACTATTCAAAATAATTCATAAAATTGAAGCACCCAATAGAATTATTGCCTAAGCAATATTCTCAGTTTAGTGAAATCCTGGAAAAGTACATCAAAGAAAATACTATCCATGAAAATGAGTTGGAATTTCCAAATATATTGAAGAAAAGTAGCAGACAACAAAATAACAGAAAACAACACTTGTTATGCCAGATAAAAAGGCAAATCTATTTACTGAGTAGAGAAAGAATGTGGGAATTCATAGTATAATACATTTTTTATAAAAGAAATGTGAAAATTTGATGGACACTACAGATTAGCTCTAGTTGTTTGCTCATTTCTTGTAATTGGTTGCCTATTTTACTCGTGCAACTTACTTATTTCAATATTTCAATATTGTTCTATCAATATTTGAAAAATGTGGTATTCATTTGGAGAAATAGAACAAACAATCTTTGGCTGCAGGTTTTTCTTCAATTTTTGTATGTATACTATTGTCTTATTTGACTTTTTACTAAAATTCCCATCTAAAACCTACTGCAGCACAAATATATGTAACTGAAATGAATCATTGAAAAGCTGCATTCACTTTCTTGCTCTTAATATGACTTTTCAGAAAATTGCAATTTTTTTCTCTTTATGAATTTGTATGCTTGGTACTTTAAAAATCTTTTGCTCTCTAGTGGAATCCATGTGCAATACATATCTATACAAATCATAAGCATCTGCACTTGGATCTCCTAGATTCCCAATGGAAGCAGAATAAAATAAATAGGCGCACCTTACAAAATTCACTTTTCAATGAATAAAATATATTTTGAAAAAGAAATGTGTGTAAGTGTATATACATATGCACACAATATATATATATATATATATATATATATATATATATATATATATATATATATATATATACACACACACACACAATACAATGTTCACATATGCATTCTTTTGTGTGAGTGCACATAATGGACAAATGGAATGAAATTAAGATAGAGCATCACATGTCAAGGTTTAAAAAAGATTCTTTTCGACCCCTACATTTTCTGGGAATGCAATAATCTTTGGTTTGTGTTGTCTGAATTCCTGTTGCTATGGTAACAGCATATTTTCTATAGCCATTAAATAAGACAGGCTTTACTCTTTTCAGACAAATTTGCTCAGACTTGGCAATTTTAAGATCATGTAAATTAGATGGCAGTCTTCAGTGAGTTGGAGAAAGCTTATGTAACTTCATTAGCAGGTTGTGTGGTGATGTTAAATTGAATCAGTATCTTTCCACTGGCAATTCTCCAAAGTTCGATTGTATTTCCATAAAAATTCTAGCTTCAAAATGACCACATGTAAATGTATAGCTTTATATTGTAGGCCAAATGCAAGGGCAGAGAATTGCATTGTTATGCATTCCATGTCTCTGCCCATAATCTGCAGTTCTCAGGAGATGTACTCAGTGAAAGGAGGAAAGAATAAATTGAAAAATTAACTTAAACCTGCATTTTTCTTCAAAAAATATTGGCCACTGTGAAGTGACATATGTAGCATCTAACAAATACAATGTCAACACTTATATGGACACATAAGGTGAGGCGGTGAAGAGAATAATAACACCAATGGTCTTGTTTAAGTTAAAAAGCCAGTACCCATACCATCCCTTCGAGAAAGGATAAAAAAAAAAGACCAGCCTTCATCATATCTGCTGATAGTTAATCCCCAAGTATGTTTGGCTCGATTCCCTCCATATTTTTAAAAGGACAGGGTTGTGTGAACAGGCTGAAATAGATTTAGACACTAGGAAACTAACAAAACATGCCTTACATGAAGAAGTGACAGTTAGTTCAACCTTGATCCTTCACCACCAGCTTGCTTTTTTGTTACATTGCCTAGCTTTGTTACATTACACAATAAATCATGAGTGTACCTCATTGCTCTCACAGTTTTACAGCATTCTTCTATTTAAGACTAGTACTTTTTAATAAGAATTTCTGCTATTTGAACCCACAAGATAAAGAGTTTTCATGCCATGTACATTTTAAGTGGCGTATTAACATTAAAATATCCTCTTCTTTACAGTTGACATCTATATAAAGTGTATTTTTGTGTATTCTTAATAACAGGAAATTGTAAGACTTCAGTGTATGAATAATTATGCAGAATTTTGTTCTGAATTTTTTAGATGAGGAATCATCATTATCATACACTGATTTACTTGGGCTCGTGTCCCAACCAGTGATCGGATACTAGCCCAAGTAAATCAGTGTATGATAATCATACAAAAGTTAAAAATAAGAGCACTTTGACTTGTCTCAAACTAAAATGCATTCAGATAATGCTTTTAAAAGTACAAAGGAATAAAGCAAGCAAATGCAATAAATTATGCGAGCAAATGTAAAGACTTATTTATTAACTCAATAATAAATTGTCCACATGTCCAACAGAAAAAAAACAATGAAATTATGAACACACTATATTGGGGATTATCTAATTTGATACAAGGATAATAGATTGAAAGCTGACTGCAAATAGGAAAACAAGTTCATTATGTCATTAGATAGAAGAGACAATTTAACATGTATGCAAAATTCTTAGAGTGATCAATCAACAAACAATACTTAATACAGTTGAATCTCTAAATTAATTATAGTCAACAAAATGAAAAGACTATCAAAAACTATCAACATAGTCAAACTGGGATTTCTTCATTTTTCCAGCAATTCTGGCTATGTATGTATGTGTCACACATACAGGCTACATGATTGGAGCTAGAGAATTGATAATTTAAACATTTCTCTTTATATCTGAAAAACAAACACCCCCACCCCCCGGGTTTTTTGGTGTGGGTTTTAATTTACAATGTATTTTCATGCTCCATTGGTACCTCAATTTATGTGTGGCAGCATTCACACTTGTGATCACTGGGTAACAAAAGCTGAGAGAAATAACCAATTCATTTATCACCCCTTTGTCCTATTTCTTTTTTACTTGATCACCCACAACATGGCATGTTCCCAAAATACATCAGTCACATGATGGTTTCTATTGAGTGAGTGACAAGACCTGTTTATTTCTAATTTATCTATTTTTCTTTAAATTCAGGTAGATGTGAATTAGAAGAGTCAAGATACAAAATACAGAGATTAGAGCAATTAAAGGCAAAAAATAAAGTAATGAAGTGACATAGAAATAAAGGTTTCTTTACACAAATAAGTTTCCAGGGTCAAAGGAGTATTGGTAATTGAGGAACATAGAATTCCCAAGTTGACTTGAGTTTACATGAATATGACAAAAACTTGGCCGCATAGGAGAATAAACCGAGAAAATGTGGTTTCATGCCATATCCTTGTAGCATTTAACCACATAAATTTCTGAGCAGGTTTTGCTCAATAATTCATTCAGGTCACTCGTATCAATAAATGGATAATCACAAAGAATTGTTAGGGATAAAAGTTAAAGCGAGGTAAATATTTGAACTGAAGTTTATTTTTTTTATTAAACCTCTCTCTCTCAATATATATATATATATATATATATATATATATATATATATATATATATATATATATATATATATATATGAATTTGCATGTTTATTTCCCTTTTTATAAGTATAGTTGTATGGAAAAGTATCACTTATATGATGCATTTACTCAAAGTTATAAATGGAATTCACAAGGTTAATGGTTTAAATCATTAGTCCTTTTAAAAATAGCAACAAGATTACTTCCATTTTTGAAAGGAAAATTTGATTCCAGCCACTGAAGCATTATTTATGTGTGTTAGCAGAGAAGTTTTACCTGCTCCAGGCATGGGCACCATTTTTATTTTCTCAATAATTGTCAATGAATGATGTTCTAACAATTTCCTAATAATTTTTAGTATAGGTGATGAGAAGATGGGAGGGTTTTGATGTATAAATAGAAAAAAATATGCCTTGTCCATATCAACCAGTCCATCCTTATTTTGTCTGACATAATTCATCTTTTACTTATAGTCCTCAGCAAAATAATTAAAAAAGTGATTATTACAACCTATCTGATTCCTTACTAAAAAAGACATTGATGATATTTGTCATGATTTGCCATACCAAATTGATGAGTAGGCAAAATGGAGCACACTACATTAATAGCAATAACTACCTTATTTAAAATTCAATCAGAAATAAGAGAAGAGAGAAACTTTAAAGGAGAAAATACCTTTTTTTACCTTATACAATAGCATCTCTCATTTGCAAAGTTGAAGGAATTTCTAAAACATGACATGGGATGGGGGCACAACACAAGTGGACTTTTCTTGCATGGATTGGACATTACTGCTTTGAATTTGTACTGATATTTACCCCAGCCCACAGGAAAAAGATATGTATATAATACGAGAGTCTTAAGCAGAAAAATATTCCTTTACCAACATAAAAAGAAATGTTTATTTGATTTACTTGAATAATCTTCATGAATGTAGCAAATTAAAAATAACTAAGTTGTTAGGATATGATTGCACTCATAATTCTACTGAGATTTTTTCTTATGGATTCAAATCAAAATATACCACTGTTATTTGATTATATCCAAACTGTTACAAATAATTCAAATAAAATTCTGAATGCCATGTTTTTAGTCCTATTCTTTTCATATCCAATTACAGCCTCAAATAAAAAACAGTACCAACGTAAGTTTGCCTCATTAAAAAAGTCATGTTTATAGTCAAATTTGCTTTGAATTGTGCGGTCGTCAGTATTGGATTGGACATGTATGGGACAGTGTTGGAAATGGTCTGTATTCAACAAGTAACAGGCACAAAGAGAAAGTGTGTGTGTGTGTGTGGATAAAGGAGAGAAAAGAAAAAGGTGTGGGGCGATCCATCATCAATTACATAAAGATGCTAAAATTAGTAGTGACAAGGCCTGTTGGTGGCTGCTCTGACTACATTGCATGTTAAGCACACCAAGTGGGCTGGTGAAAGAGGAAGAGAGGGGGAGAGAAAGCACAGCTGCATGTAGTCAAAGTGGAAGGAAGGAAAAAGGAAGGAAACGGTGTGTTGAGGTGGCAGAGTGGGTGGGAGAGATACGAGGAAGGACGTAGGGGGTGCACCGTGAAAGCGGATACCAAGGGGATTCCATCAAGAAAACTGGGGCAAGGTTTTATTAGCTATTGACAAATGAGAGTAGGAAATTGAATTTTTGAAAATTCCAAACACAAGTGGTATACAATCAGACAATATTGAAAACAATTTGCCAATGATCGATAGTCAATCAGATTGGAGAAAAGCAATCGATTTAACTAGATAATAAATTTTTTTAAATAAAATGCTAAACTTTGAAGAATAAAAGTGAAGATGCTTTTAGTTCTTACAATAGTATGGGGAAAGTTTGAAAATTGAAAGATTCATTCAGTACAATTGAAAGAATTATTACAGAGACACAAATATTTGTAGAAAATTAGCAAAATATTCTAATGAAATGTAATCTTTCAAAATTACTTTTCATGAATATAACAAAGGCTGTAAGGTATTCATGGTTAAAACTGTCGCTGGTTCCAAGCTGTAAGGCTTGCACAGCTCATTCAGAAGAAGCACATGTCTATGGAATTTTCAGATTTACAACTTGTCTAAAAAATTACTGGATTAAAATAGAACAATAAAAAAGAAAGAAAGAAATAATAATCCTACAAATAACAGCCATTTATATGTAGTATGGATAATGATACAAAAATTAATTCTGGTAATCAGTTTCTCTAAATATTTTTGAAGTAAAGGTACATCATTTTTTTCCTAGGGTATTGTATGATAAATTAACAGTATGTGAACTGAATGGTCATTATCGAAAGATTAAAGGAATGCAAGCATTACTATGAAAGAGTGGAAAAAAGTTCAAACCTGAGAATATGCTAGTCATTGACAGAACAAAAAAAAATGTTTCTTTGAAATTGTTTAAGTGTTGTGTAAGCCAAAAGGAAAATGAATGACTGCAGTTGAAATAAATTCTAAATTGCAATCAGTGAGTAGACTGAAAAGAAAAAATGAAGGAGACAATCATCTTACATATTTCAATTTTCCTAATTACGTTACATCTTCACTAAGATATACAGGCTAAAATCTAGGCAAAGATAAGAGATATTAGAGAGAGAGAGAGTATTGTTAAGTAATCCGTGATAAAATTAGCTTGCTTAACATTTCCATCTTACATTTGAATGTCACTAAAACTCATGAATCCAAAATTTGCATTTACAAATAAGAGAAGTTCAAATTCTTCTAATCTAAGTGCAAGAAATAGTTTTTGCTAGTTTTCTAATCATAGATTCTCATTTTTATATTAGTTATTTGATCGAGCAGCTTCTTTAGAAGTAATTTTTTTTCTAACCCGGTTTAAATCGTTTGTATGTAAAGATGGATCAATCGAATGATATTTTTTCAAAAAATTAGAAAGTATCCAAATGCTGATTGAGAATATTGTTTTTTTTTTAATGAAATTAGAATACAAATAAAATACAATGAATCATCTTAACATATATCCAAAACCAATAGATAATTTTAAGAAATAGATTGAAGCAATAGATCAAAGCAAATGCAATCAAATTATTTCACCAATATAAAAAAACCAAAAAACCTATAACCTAACTTGAATATAAATAGATGATTGTGAACTTGAACATAAATATGTGATAGAAGAAAAAGAATTCCATATCTGGCAGGGGAAGAAAGAAGAGGAAGGAGATTCACAAGAATGTTTTCAGATTTCAATGAAAGAACTTTTGCACCCACTTTGAAGCAAGATAGATTGATAGAATAACAAAGGGAATTAATGGAGTCTGGCTTAGATCTATTTAGCACAAATAATTGGCACATTTAGGAAGATAAGAAGCAAGTGAAGTAATAAAAATGATAGAGTTTAGAAATTTTGAAAACCCAATCTATCTGAAGAACAAAATTAATAATGACTAAATAGAAATAACACATCTGGTTAGTCACTCATTGAAAACAGTAATATGACCAACTTCTTTAGGCAGCATGCCAAGTTGGGGCTGATCAATTAAAAAATAGGAATAAGGATGATCAAAGAATTAATTACTTCTCTTGCCTTTTGTTAGACAGTGATCACTAGAAGTCTAAATTTAGGGGGAAAAAAAGAAGATGAATGCTGCTGGACACAATTTCAGGGACCAATTTTAAGTGAACTTACATTGTAAATTGAACCCCCCACTACACTGTATTTTTGAGGGCGAAATTTTCAAAAAACAAGAAATATTTTTTTCTGGCCATAAAAAGGTGTAAATATTCCGGTTTTCAGCCCTTTAACTCTATTAGTGCAGCCTTTATGCATGACAGATACATAGAGAGAGCCAGACAGGCAGAATCACCTAAAGAGTGAAGAAAATCTATTTCGACAGTTTTGGTTGACATTTACTAAAAGTAAAATAATGATGTAAGGCAAAATGATTGTTGAAAGAAAAGTACAAAAAAAAAGTGTTATCTCAATTATTTCTAGCAATTCTATCATCTGGTAATCAGAGGGTTTACAAACTATCAGTATTAAAATGCAAAGTAGTTATTGGTACTGGAGCTATATGTGAACAATGTTACCACTATATTACAGTGAGTATCATTTCTGATATTGAATAAGCTATCAATAATGATGGGCTAACTTGAAGTAGCAGCTGAGAGAAAGTGAGCTGGGGTAGTGTGACACCAATCAACATTTATTGTGTCTCTAATTGAAATGCACTCATGTCATTGGCCTCTCAAGCAATCAACATCATTTTCTCCATAAACATTGGAAAATGAACATAATTTAATGAGATATCAGAATAAGGTTACTAAATAATACTAATTATTCCAGCTGCAGAATACACATACACATATACTCATACGCCACAAATGATAAAGGAATGAAGTGGAGATTATTTAACAGAAACACAACTAGGCTTTTAAAAGTACTCATGACCGAAAAGAAAGATGTGAATAATAACTGAAGGTAATAAATCATTAATGCTAAGCAGAAAAATTCAAAGCCTGTAAAACAGGAATTTATTGTAATACTTCAACTAGAATTTAAAATAAAAGTTGAATGAATGATCTTTAAAAATCATATACAGAAGAGAATCACCTATTTATCAAAATGAAATGAAGCTTTGTTAGAAATCTAAGAAATGAAAGGGATGAAAAAAAAAAAAGAAGGGTTTTCCAAAATATGCACTTACATAAATGCAGCTCATCAAATAGCTGCTGCAATGATGTGAAATTGACAACATCATAAGAGAAAATGAAATTTCTTCTAATTTCGGCAGACACTCGTCAAATCGAGTCTCCCTCAGCGTACGCATAAGGAAAGAACTATGTGCAACTGTCAACCCACATTAAATCAATAGAAAGCCTTAATTAAAAAATATGGAGCCACATACTCAAAGATGGCTAAGGGATTTGATAGAAAGCACGTTGAAATAGCAGATGGTTTAATTAAATAAAATGAAAAAAATATCAGTCTGATATGAACCAGCCTTGTAACATAATAATGAATGGTGAAAATATAGGACAATCAGGGATCATTGCTTTTGTACTTGAATACAATAAGGTTTGATGTCCATTTTGTAGAAATATTTTCATAAGAACTTTAAAAAAAGAATTGAACTATCTGTAAAGACTGATCTTACTCAACTATCCAAAGTAATATGATAAAAGTAGTTGAATAGAAACACATCAGGCTTAAGAACATGCATCATGATGATGAAGAAGAAATGGGATGTACATTCACGTATATATGCATCTAAATTGAAAAACTTGAAGTGGGTTTTTTTTTTTAAGAGATGGGGAAAGACTAGCTGAAAAACAAAGAATATGAGATTGAGAGGAGAGAGTTATTTACAAACATGCACTTCCAGAATATTTGTCTATGAGTACATATGATTTCAATAAAAGCAAATAGAAATGCATTAGGATTAGTGATCATCTCAGCTATATATTCGCTTATTTCTCTATTGACAGAAAGAGATGTGGTGCATATATTTCCAATGTACCATATTACTTTAATTAAACTTTTAATAGATTCTTAATTTTACAATATATTCAACAGTTATTCAAAAATAAAATAATTAAAAAATTATGTCACTGTGATTTTAGAAAAGCTCAACTGAAAGTGGATTTTACACTGCATCCAGATCATTCATCTAAAACATTTATATAAAAATTATTATAATTCCAAAAATACTCAGGTTTTCACATGAAACAAAGATGTGTATTTTTTCTAAAATACTGCAACACCTAAAGTATCACAAAAATTTAATACCTATTTGTATTTCACAAAAAGCTTTTTCTCCTATGCTTATTATCATTGAAGAGTAAAGAAGGCGTAGTACTAATAGTAGTAATAATAAAAAATGATAATGATAATAAAAAATAATTTCAATTAGAAATTAGCTGATCTATTGCATTCAATCAAAACAGGAAATTAGCCATCTTAGCAATTATGGTCTATTTAAAAATATGATATCTACCTAGCCAACTAAAAAGCTTAAAGAAGTGATCTACAAAAAACAACTTTGTTAACAGTTTCATAGGAAAAACATGACCAAGAAAAATTGTAGGCAAGTATATTATCCTTAGGTTATGAATTGAGAAAGTTTGAATCAAAGAAAGAGACAGTTTAAATTTTATTTTTGAAAAAACTGATCGGATCTAAATTCTGCCAAGTTCAACTGAGTGTGATTCATGCAGAAATTTCTAAGAAAATGATGATTAGCAAACAGAATGTTCTCCACATATTGAAAAAGTTATCATTAAGATACAAATGAGATTGAAGCATTCTAAGATCTGGTCTCTTATCTACAAAAAAGTTTAGCAGAATTTACCTCAATAAAAGTTTTCAAAATACCTCAAATAGACATTATTTTTTATTGAAATATATAACTAAAAACATAACTAATGACCTGAGGAGTTATAATCCATTCAACTTCTACAGTTACTTCAAAATGCACATAAATGTAGTTGACTTCGCAAGAAATTGTATATTAGAGAAATAAAATGTACACTTGATTGAAAAAAAAAAAATCAATACCTTGTACCCAAATAGACTTTTTTTTTTAAACAACAAATAGAAATCAGTCATAAATTCAACTGGTAATCAATTTGGAATATTTTTAATCAGGTTAATAATCAAGTCAAGATGAATGGTTATCAACTAAAAGAGCATTATTTCCTTGTATAATAACATTCACGAATTAAACAAGGAAATGACTAACTGCAATCCTTTGATGCTTTTTCCACACACTTTGCTAAGAGAATAAAATAATCATTAATTTTTGACAATCATAAGTAATGTTCCGAGAAATTATCCTTTTATGTTATAGATAAAGTATTTCTTTTGTCAATTATTCACATGAAAATCCTGTATCAGACTTCAAAAACATCTCTAATAAATCTATTAAAGTACAAGGAGGGCACTGCAGCAGGTATACAGAATTGGTATAAGACTGTTCTTAAATGACAGTCACTGAGCACTTTTATGAAAGCCCCACATTTCAGAAAAAAAAGTATAGCCAATGAAGAACAGGGGAGCTGATTTAATTCAGACCAAAATGTTTACAACAGGAGGGCAGCTGAAGAGAAGAAAAAGAACCAGAAATGTTTGAAAAAATGTAATTATAGCAGAAAAAATTCAGGAGAGATTGAATTAAAACCAACTCTCAGACAGAACTTCTAAAACTTTGAAGTTTAATCATGAAATGTTGCATCAAAATCAACTGTTTTAATGAGAGATAACTGATGGTGGGATAAGTCAATCTTCAAAACTTTTCAAAGGCTTTAAAGTACTGAAATTTCCAGACAAACACTTTTATCAATAGTACTTATAGAATTATGTAGAGAAGATACCTAACTTTTACATTTCAGTTTATCTAATTTTAACTATGATGCTCTCCCAAGCCAAACATTCATAAGTTGAAAATATCACACAAGCCAAGAACATGGTAAGTGCATATCATCAAACACTATAAAAAGAGCTACAAACAGATTCTGAATGGAATGAAACAAGAAATGATAAAAAAAAGAAGGTATTTCTTCAGATTTAGCTTAACAATGCTTAAAATGTTACTTCTTTTGTTTCAGCACATCCTTTAATCTTGAAACTGTAAAATTTTATCCTTTAAAATTCAACTTTAAATGTCAAGTCCATCTTGTTTCAAAGAAGTACTGTGGCTATTTTGGATAAATTTTAGAGTACAAACGCTATTCTCTTTCTGAAAGGAACAGAAGACAAGTTTATCTATTCTTAATGCAAAAGAAAAAATTTGAAAATTCATAATAAGAATGAAGCTAACAAATGACATAGGATGAACTAGAAATAAATAATTGCATAGTTAAAAATACTTAAATGAAAATATATGACACCAACAATAAAATGGGTTATAAAAAATGGAATACAGGTAAGTGAAAACTATCAGCAGTTTAATTAATTTAGAGTATAAACATTCAGTATTGGTGGAGAAAGAAGCATTTTAAAAGATGGTTCAATTATCAATAACACAGAAAAAAGTGGGCTGTTTTGTGCTAGACAAATGGCATTTCCAAAGAGTGAGTCATCAGAGTTTAAGAAAAAACAGGCAGCATTACTGATATCAACGTTTGGGATAAGATATTTAAATGCTGCAGAAATTTTTCAAATCTGCTAGCATCATACCAAGGTTTCAGTTCACTTACGTAATTTCACTTAATGAAAAATTAGTTGAGAGTAGTTTCCTCTGAATTCTGAGTAATACAAATAATTGTTTTTTGCAAGTCAATTTTTTTTAATGTAAAAAGTGTGCAGCAGCTCAACTGCCTGTGTACAAGGCTCCAGCTTATAAAGTGGCAGCCTCTTCTGGTAATGTGCTTGGTATTTTTTAAAGAGATAATTAATGTCTTTATTGTAGGCAAGATTTTAATGCTGGAAAGAAAAGCTATTTTACAAGGTATAAGTTAAAATCATTTTTAACAAAGAAATTGATCAAACTTTGTGGTATTTTCTAACAGGAAAAGAGCTATATTTGATGACAGCAGAAAAAAACCTTACCCATAACAACACATTGGATGGTAACTAGCCAGTTAAAGCGATTAGAGTATTGTCTTCCTTATATGTTGAACATATTTGCTTTTTGAAAATAACTGATTAAATTTATTTGCAATTATTGAAACAAAGTTAAAAGTACAATATAGACAGGAAAAAAACCAAGTTGAAAGGATTCAATTTTGACTAAATAATTCTTAAATACTTTGCAGGTAATTTGTATAAGATAAATTAGTTAAAGGCTAAATTTAAAATAACCACAAGGTATTTAAATTAGCATAGACTGGCAAAAGAAATATCAAACTAATTGAGGGCTAACAAAAATCAAAAAATCAAAAAAAAAAAATCAATGATTTACATTTTATTCAGAGTTTTTAAGAAAGTAGACAGAGCAGTCATAGTGAAGAAACTAGCAAGCCAAGTAGATTAGAATTGAGCAAATTCATAAATAAGTTATGAATGACTCTCCAGAAATATTTTACTGTTAGATAATAGCAACTTAAAATCCAAATCTAAATGAAATTCATCGATATCTGTACTCAAGAGAAAAAAAGTTTACTTGCATTATAAGGGTTTATTCTTATTTATGTATTTTTTTAAAATAAGTATATTTCTTGCCTAATAAGATTTATGGAACTGAAAGTTGCAATTATGGCAGGCTTACTTTGAACGAGAGAGATGGGGGGTGAAAAAATATTGATGAATGAATTCGAAATTCTTCTTTGTACATTAGTCAATGACATAGGCTGTTTGGTGTAAATATTTCAATGTCAAGAGTATTCTAAATTTACTCTAACCTATCAGAGAAAAATAGACAGCAGTAAAATTGTCCAGGAATTATTTAAAATGCCAAAGATCATTTTACTTTTTTAAGGAAAAATGATGCAAATAGCTCCAAGAAGTGGATAAGAAAGATTATTTTGCCATGTTTACATATTCAAAATAAGTATTTACAAACAGGTATTTTAAAAAAAACAATCAGCTTAACATAACCATGATTGTGACAATTGGAGTTTTTCATTGATTGAACTATCACAGAAGAACAAAAACAAAGGGGGTAAAAAAGTAAATAACTTTGGTTGAATTTCAAGTTATTTCGAAGGAAGAATAGTAAAACTGTAATCAAAGAAAGAGTAAGAAAATTATTTATAACCAAAAATATTAGGATTAAATGAATGTTGTTAGTGAAAAGTGTAAAACTAGAATCGTGTTAAAAAGTGTCATTAATAAATAAAAGTAGCCAAGAAGGACATGAAGTGGTAGGACTTTTGAGAGTTTATAAAGCATGTGTTTAGTTCCCATCAAAGTGGCAAGCCCATGTGCAATGCAATGTAGTGATGGCTTGCCAGCTAAGGAGGCTACTGATGTACTACTGCTACTGAAGCTAGTCGGCCTGCTGCAGGCAGAAGGAGAGAAGGCGACAAATAGGAGAAGTAGCATTAGCAGTAGCAGCAGAATGAGGTGGGGGAGGGAGAGGAAAAAACAAAACAAAGGCTAGTGGTCCAGTTGAGTGGCCGGTGTCACCAGCATCATTGTCATAATTCTACTGCAAGTAACATCATTGCAGGTGATGCAATGATGAGCAAATGAATGACATACTTTGAAAGCAGTGAGCAAGCACCTACCTGGCAGCAGCCAATTAGATTTGGCATATTTCACTAGGCACTTAACAGCTTTCAACTCAAAGATATTAACATTTCAACAAGATCTGCTTCTTTTCAACAACGATGCCTTGCCTTGTCTTACTTTCATTCAATGAAAAATTTTAACAGATTTTTTAATCCAAAGTCAACATGACCTATGTTTTCACTGTTCAGTCTTTCTTTTTTTTCCTTCCCATATTGTGAAATTCAACTGATTAAGAAATAGAACAATGAATTAGACAGATGAATAGAATACAAATGAAGCAACTGATAACATGACAATCCAAGTAAAATTTAACAAATACTTTCTTTTTGAACATTTCAAATGTTAAAGATGTCTTTAGTGCTGGACTGTGTATCCAGACTAGGTTATCATTCTATAAAGGTCACAATGACCTAAAAGGAATTAGATAAATTGGAATAAATTAGAATAATATATCTTCTTTAAAAGGTAACAGCTTTTATGTTCGTTATCAAAAAATTGAAACACATTTCATGAACAATTCTCCGACTCCCAAAATAGGTAATCTCTAAAGGGACCAACATTCAAGAAAAAGAGTATCGATGTAATTAATAGCAAAAATCATTTTCACTAATCTTAGAAAAAAAAGGGTTTTTTTGGAACAACAGAGGAATCAATTTTCAAAAATATCCTCTGTATAAGCTATGGTAAAAAATCGCATACTGAGAGCTGAATACAATGACATATTAAATTTATCTTTGATGAAAATTCCTTTTGTTATCATTTGGAAAAGAAACCTCTATAAATATTAATTACTGAGTATTAAAGCAAAAAAAATCTAATTGGACTTCTAAATAGATATATTGATAGGAATTGAAAGATTTTGATAATGTTACTTTTCACTTGTGTATGTATGATCTCTATTGTGCTCATTTTTTCCTCATAGTAATGATGGGAAAAATACTGAAACTAGCCATAAGTTCTTTTTATTTACTTCATATAAAATATCCAGAGTACTGAAACATAATTACATATAACTGTGTAAATATCTATAACAGTTTTACTAAAAGAAACTCATTTTGTAGGTATATAAGAAACTTGTTATATACATTTTCAAGTTTGGAAAGAAGATTTAAAGTCATAAACCCAATTACTATGATCAGTAATCTATTATAGTTGAATAAACTGGCTAATCTGTTATTCCTGAGGGAAGAGTAGAAGCACAGGAAATCTGATGAATAACAAAATCATGTATTGTGTAACATGAGCAACAACAAAAAATCGTCAAAACTTCAAGTTCACAGTATATCCACACAATGTCTTCTATGGGTAGTTGTTCAATCAATAGATATATCTCAATGATCTGATGATTAATAGAGATATATCTCAATAATCTACTGATAATATGTCATCTCTATAAAAATTCTCCAATTCAATTATGGCTTCCCCAATATTGAACCTTTTATTACGGATATGAAGTTCAAAAGGCTTGAAAAGTTGATAATCTCTAAGTAAAAATGGCGGATGCTACAAGACTCTTTATCCCAATTCTCTAAGCTTAGATACAGTCAGCTGAGAGGTGTGGGGATCTGCAACTTTTGTTCTGTTCACGTGGGACCCATTTTTCAACCCCCCACCCCAAAAAAACCTTTTTAATGTCTACAGATGATGAATTGTCACTATAAAACACCCAAAATCTCCATAAAGTGCTTAAACAATTGTTTTTAAGTCATTGGCCACTGCTGTCGATAAGTTTTCACCATTAAGAATTGGTTTAGGCCTCCTTCAAGGTTTATTATTGGTATCTTTATTTCCAGACATAAACAGTAAACAGTTCACACTGTAGCATGCTTTGTTGACATGGTGTGTTGCTTGAGCAGCATAATGTCCTAATTTGGAATTGTATCTGAAAAATAATTTAACTTCTTGGGTAGACACCTTTGCTACTAAGAGCTCAAAGACCTCCTTTAATATCAAATCATATCTCTATTTACATTGAATCTGCAATAAAATTCAATTGTAAAAAAAGCAAAAGTAATACTATACTAGCTTAAATGCTGTCTTCGTCAATCATTAAATTCAAAGTCTAGTCCTTTCATTTATATCAAATTATGTATAAATACTAGTTTAATGTTAACATTATCCCTTGAATAACTTCAGAAAGATTACAAGTTTATTTCTCGATAGATAATCCATTCTGGTGAGAATAGGATTTTCAGTGGCCATTTGTACAGTTTTTAGCAACCCTTTGTTTTTGCTTCTTGTGCATCCGTAGTCAGTTCCGATAATGATTAAAATTTGCATTCACAGAAAGAATTGCCATTTTCTATAAATAGTACTTTTTCTTAAAATGGAGAAGTTTCCCCTTACTTTTGACTCCTGAAAGAAATTTTTTTTTATACTACAGTAAAATGCTAAATGGCACAAAGAAGTCAAGGGCACTAACTATAATAATTCAAAGCTCTAGTTCCACACAATGGATGGAAAGACAGAGCCCAGTTGAGCAGTATAGATATATAGTAGATAGGACCTTTCACTCAAAATGAATTTTTTTATATTTTGTGTTTTAGAAAAAGGATTTATTCAATGAATTTTTTTTAGACAAAAGGGAAAAAAATTTCTCAGCGGAGTAAAATAAATAATCCAAATACTTTGGAGCTGTGGTTCCAAATGATGGACAAAAAGAGAGGGCCTATTTCAGCAGTATAGTCACATCATAAATAGAACCCCCCCCCCTGGAAAAAAATTTGTGTTTTGAAAGAATGATTTCTTAATTAAGTCAAGGGTACTAACAGCAATACAGTGAAGCTGTAGTTTTCAGTATGATATACATTGCAGAGTACCAATATAATAATATGAATATGTAGGTCAAGTAAAAAAAATAATTTCCTGAAAAATGTAGAGTCAGAATGAGAAATTCAGAAAGAATTTCAAATCAGAACAAAAACATTCTTTGATAATGTCACAAAAATCTCAAAATTAACTTAATAAGATATGGCTCAAAATCAAAGTCTAGTTCTGCATTAAAATTGTATAGTAAAGTAGACACCTTACTAAAACTTAATGTAACCCATGAAAATCACTTAAAATTGCTTTATTCTCTGAGTTAGAACACCCTGGAGATGCAGTGCTAACAATATTCTGCAACCACGTGCCATTTTTGCTGGGTTATGGCAACATACATACTTATGCATAGAAAAACTGTCATTATTATACAGATTATCCAACAATAAGAGTTGAATTGTCTGATTGAATAAGGACATCAAATGAGTAAATCACTATTACTTGTGTGTGATGTCCTAATGAAAGCAAACTCTCGAAAAGACAACCAATGGCAGATTGCAATTGAAATCTTTCAATGTACTCAAAACTTAAGGTGATCAGAATAAGAACTAACCAGGGATCTAAATATTTGATAATACAACAAGACTAATTAAGTCAAGAGCCAAACACTGGTATTACCAAGTTTACTTATTATGTATCATTGCTGAGAATTTTAATCAGAAGAAATAAGTGGCCATTACCATTGCAATGAGGCAAATGAAATCATTTCTAAAATTCAGAGTAGTTATGATTGTGACAAAATCTTCCTTGCCAATCTAAGATTGTGAAAGCAAATTCAAAACTGAAAGCCTATTCTATTATGATTATTAGCAAAACTGACCAATAGACTGAGAATAGATAAGGGAAATGAAGATTGTATGCGGAATAACAGTGAATTGGGAGCTAATATAGACCAAAAAAAAATCAACATTCCCAGGAGCATTTACTCCAATCACATAGCAGTAAAGTGCACAAGAAACAAGCCACCAATCTCTTAGTCTGCCATTCATCATTATAGGAAGCCTGCAAAATAAAAATGTCAGGTGACAGGAAGGGGCATACAGCAGATAAATTGATTAATAATGATACTTACCCCAATGTGGTAAGCTAGGTGATCTAGGGGCAGTAGCACCACGTTTGTGGGGTGGTGAGTCCATTTTCTGGGTGGCTGAGGCGGGACGTATGTCAGGATACCCAGAATGCCATGGCACTTCCCCTACAATAAAAAGAATGGGCAAATAAATCAGGTAGTCCTCAAACTCCAAGAAAATTACTTTTCAAAGACTGAAATTAATAGCTGTTTGCAATACGCAATAACATGTACCTAATTTTCACACAACTATCATTTCTAAAATTGGTTCTAGTTAATCATATTCTTTACTGATTTGGGAAGTTCATAAACAAAGAGAAAGATACAAGAGGATATATGACTGATTTATCATATTTTGCATATAAACTTATGCCCTTTAGAAGGAACACTTTAGATACCAGTTGAAAATACTTATATAGATGTAAGCTTTTTTTTCTTCTAAAAAATTTTGAAAAATTGAGGAATAACATTTTTTAAATACAAAGAACTGTATTTCTGGATTTTTATTGATTTCAAATATGAATTATAACCAAAAGTTTTAGATTAATAGGTTAATATTTTATCTCAAAGAGGGCAAATATTTTACATAGGACTAGAAATCAGTTGAATACCTGTCTATTTTGATTCATCATTATTTTCATCGAGAGAGAGAAGTAGAATTGATTTTCATATTGTACAAAATTTTTTATCCATTTTATATCTGATCATATGAAATAAAAGTTTGGCAGTTTGTGCATCAGGGTAGGAAGGACTTGTGGTGCTATCAGAGCTTCTTAACTGCATTGAATAGGTAGCTCATTTGTATACTAGGGAAATCTTAAGAGACCTCCAACTTTCTCATCAACCTAGACAATAGAATAATTAGTCTAAAGTATTATTTTATGCAACAACCACACATTCAGAAATTGTAAAGAGAATCTCCTTATAGAGCAGATACACTGGAATAAAGTGATTGAGGAAATAAAAGAATTTTAAAGTTTTATTGAAAGTTTTGATCTTTGATATTCTGGTGTCTTTTCTGCCAAAATCTCTTCTACATTTTTGATAGTTATCACCAAATTTTATTAACATATAATTATGAAAAATAATGTATCAAAATAATTTCTTGGTTTTAATCCAGCTAATCTACCTATACTAAGATGACTATATGCAAATGAGCTCATGTATTTTTCTCCATTTTGGCAAAATCAATAATGCTTATCAAACTAATGTTGTTGTTATTCAACTTGTGGGAGCTGCTGTTTACAATAAAAATTTATACTGGAATCAACATTTAAAAATGACACGAATATGGTGGGTATCATGTCTCTAATGATTTTGAGATAGAATATAGAAAGAGAGAGAATTTTTTTACTAGTTTTTTTCTTTATACTAGTGAGTGAACTACCTAGAAAAAAAGATATTAGGAGGTTGACCTCGTTTCATTTGAGGTCAATTATGGTCATTTCTAGCCAATTAAAGCAATTTCTAGCACTGCATTGAATTTGTTTATGAAATACAAAAAGTTTTAGACCTCACAGATGGTAGGATAGATCAGGTCAAATTTGATAAGATTGGTGGCGCTGGTGGACAATGTCATTAGATGTCATCAGAGATCAATTTGGGATTAAAATAGCTATTTCAGCCAAATGAAAGTACTTGAAGGACTAAAAATCTTGATTTTTTGTTGTTATTTTGTTTGTAAAACATTGTGCAACCTGGAAAAATGTTCAGACTAAAGTATTTAAATGAAACAACCTCTTTATACTGGCACTCAGTGGGAAAAGCACTAATCTTGTTTCTATAGACAAACTAAGAGATTACAAAAATTTGTTTTGTTTTGTGCGGTAGAATATTTTTTTTAAGTCAGGCTACTTTTTATGAGTAAATAATCTTTTTTTTTCCATTTGCTCTGTTATGTAAGAAGAAATATATTAAAGAACATATCTCTTTTATTGTGTAATTATATTTGTATTTTTTTTTCATATGTAATGCCTGATATCCTTGCTGATATACCATGACATATAAAAATGAATCAATAAGTCCATAGACTGGTACAGTTATTGGCTTAATTTTGATCTGAAATTTTCACTGTTCAATGTTCAATCTATGTAATCAGTGGAGAAGCTTTGGGTTAAGTGCATTGACAAGGAGATCATTAAAATCAAATATTTGTTGTGTAAAATAAATGCTTTTTTCATCATAAGGCAGTGGACTTACTGACTTAGCCATACGTACTTCTGTGTGTGCATGCATGATCAAATCTTCTAAATAAGCATAACATTACCATTTATGAATATTTTTACTTTGATTAACTCCCTTCCAGTATGTAATCACAACTATTGAATGAACTAAAACATTGACTCTTTAACAATTATTCTAAAATACTTAGATGGAAAAATTTAACTTCAAGTTAGAATTTAGCAGTAATAAAACAAAGTATCAAAACCAATGGTATCTTAATAGAGTATTTTTTCTAGTTTCCTTGGCAACTAGATTATGCTAAAGTTATACGAATATTTTTTAATTCTAATTAGTACAAATTAAGAGTTTAAATTTTTAGGCCATTTATTTTTAAGCTAAATAATTCAATTTTCATATAATCAGTTGATAATTTGTTATCCAATCTAAAGTCAATTTTCTAAGCATTTGAATATTTAATTTAATTTGAATATTTAATTGCCCTATTGAAATAGATTGTCACCCTTGCTCAATAATTGTAGCAATAATCCATTGATGACAAAACTTAAAAGGGCAGAATATTAAAAATGAATTGGTCAATATTTTATGATGAAATAGTTTTGTGATATAATATTTAATGAAATTATCATTCTAAAAGAAACGCATACAGTATTATGTATATTTGAATGCAAAACAAATGAGTCTGTTGATAATGGTTCACGGTTCAACTTTATTGTGTTTTTTTTAATTTTTATTCTAATATTAAATTACTCACCAGAATGAAATCTCAACCAAGTTTCACAGTAGTTGAAACTTTCATAAAATAAACACAAGTTAAAATATTCATAAATTATAATTTTGGATCAAAATCAAAAATGTGTCAACAATACCGAAAAAAACAAACATACTGTTTTGTGATTTAAAAAATGGAATGTGATACTAATTAGCTTTAGGTTATAATACTCAAATTCATTTGAATAGTGAGAAAAGATTGGATTTTCTTTTTATTTAATTCAGATCAATTATTTAGTTGTAGATGAAAACCCTTATTCCATCCTCGAGTTGTACAAAAGAGGAGTCAAGCTTCAAAGCTTGAAAATGGAATCATTATTATAAATATTTTGAATACATCAGACATTTTTTATGAGATCATAACCAGGGTTTAAGCTTTTTATCAATCAATTTCTTAAGACTAAAAGATAACATCTAAGAAGTGTCCAGAACATTTTGGGAAAATGAAAATCCACCTAAAATCATAAACCTATACAAGTGTGAAAAGATTAATGGTAAAAATAAATCAAAACATTCTATTTATCTATCACTAAGTAAAAACTCCAGTCAAGGCTTGAAAAAGCAAAATTGAATATGACTTTGAGATGTTCAATAAAGAATAATTGTCCGTAATAATTTTCAAAATAAAAATAAACATTAAGTAAATTAAATTTTATGAAATCTTTTTCCAAGGATATAATTAAGTTCAAATATGAAAATAATTCAAACATTGAATAAAATAAGACATAGTGAAGAGAATTTATGAAAAAATCAAATAGTAAATTCGAAAAGTGTTTCAGGGTTTTTGAGAAAAACATCAAAAATAAATTATATGAGCAATTTCTCAAATATTTTTTTTTTAAAACTCAAGCCTTCTGCCTGACTTCCTTTCTTTAAATATAATTGCTTATGTAGAGATGTATAACACACAGAATTCTTAATGACTCAGTCAGCTTCCAACATGCAAGTTTAATGATGGGAAAAATTAATAATGAGGCAAATCAATCATTTTTCCCCAAAAGACTCAAGCATATTTGCAGAGAATAATTGTGCCAATATATTTTTTACATCATGGTCAATTTCTACAAATTCCAAGTATGAAATTTGTGGATTTACGTGAGAAATTCAAGTCAATGAATAGTCAAATAAAGCATATCATTTAGAAAGTGAGAAGTTGTCCCATCACTTGTAGATGGAGACAAAATGGAGCAATTCATCAAGCAATAAACACTTGGAAAGCCCCCAAGACGCTGCAAATGAAAAGGTTTTAACTAAAGCTGTGAAACAATAGCTTTTATTCTTCCTCTCTGTGGGTTAGAAATCAGAGATGTTGATGAAAAATCTTCAAGTCGTTCAGTCAAATATGCAAGTGGGGTTACCTATCACTGAACTCATTTGAGCAATATTCAACATGGTGAAGTAGAGTGTTATTGTAAGCACCGTCATCTACACTGTTGAGGTGACCCATTGGAATTTCCTTTTCCAAAAACCCATTTCACTTGCAAAAATCAGTCATCAAGGTAAGGGCCTGGCCGGTAGGAAGTTCAAAGAAGGTCTATATCAGTGGGAGCATAGTGGAACACATACAAGCTGACAAGAATACTTCTGCAAAGGAACATGCATAGAAATTGCATAGTTGAAAGCAGTCAAAGAGATTTCAGCAAAAAAGTATGAAGCAGAAGGCTCAATCTAACGATAGCTTTAAGGAATTTAATCATACAAGTTTTTGCCAAATAAAAGTTGGGCATCCTTCCTATTTGAGGAAGTTATATATTTTCCATCAGCATCAGTGGTCAGTGTTCAATCCCAGGTAAAAGCCAGGATCTTCAAGGCACATATCATCCCTCCTTGATTTAGACAACACAATCACTTCCACTGCATGTGTACTTTGTAGTGAAGCAAGTTCAGCTTAGTAAAATAGATATATCAATAATGAATTTTCTAGTGAGTAAAGAATATCGATAAAATTCAATTTTACTTTCTCATTGTGAAACAAAATGTTAAATATGGCCTATTTTTTGAGTATCACTTCTTGATTGAATATGAGAATCCAGCGAAGATGAATGCAGATTAACTGGCTCAATAGTTTATAATTAATTTATGGTAATATTTATTTGAATGTTATCTGTATAATGATATTTTTGTATAGATTAGCATTTATGAAATATTAATGGTGAGAAAAATGGAAGAAATACTTGTAAAAATGATTTGAAGTAACAACCAGATTTTGATTAAATTAGTATTCCTAAGCCTTTCTCTACATGTATAGTTAACTTCAGATGACATCTCTTAGAGTGGAGAGTTTTATGTTTGTACTGCACTTGTTGCAAGATATCTAGAAATATCATTATCTCAGCAGGTAAACATTCTAATTGACAAAACACCAACATTTTAAACTTTTGAAGGAAAAACAAACAATGGGATAAATGAAAACTTTCCATGGTAGAATGCTGTATATTTATGCTGACATTTACTTTAATAAAGTTACAATTTTAAAAAGGCTCCTAAATTCAAATTGGTCTGTTAACTCAAACAAACAATTGACTAAAATAGCAAAGATACTTACTATAATCTGTAGACATGTGGTGATTACTGTTTTTCCACTTGTAAACATCTGAAAAAAATGAGAAAAAATTATTATAGCCATGACAGAGGAAGACAGACACACAATGGAAAAGGTCAATACAAGAATTAAATAACAAATACAGCAAAATGTGCATTAATCTACATGCAAGACATAACCTTTTAGCATTGCCTATTTAACTTGCTTGAGATATTAACCAAGATACATTACTAGCAGCATGTAGAATTAATAAGACCTATTAGAAATATTCGGATGTGACTGATTACCTTTTAAAACAACAGTAAGGTACAGGTGAGAAACAAAGATCATCTGACAAACATCAGCCAAACATCTAAATACTTATCAAATGTGATTTTCTTCAATTCAATTTCTTCTCACTTTAGCACGAATACAAATTAATAACATTTTGTAGCCAATTTTTGATAACTCTCCCAATGCCATTATTGTACACCAATTTATTTTAACCAGTGTCCTTATCATGATTGTTATAGACATAATGTTTTGGATGTTATACCCTCCGGCATTTTTCAGAATGTTTTCATTCTGTTGTTTATGTCAGAGGATATTTTATATCAGTTAATTCTTCCTAGATATGTCCTTGCGATTCTGCTTGTCTGCCTGAACCAGAGCAAATGACTTTCCAACACTTCCAAGCCAAGGGATTGAACTGACAACTGGGTAGTGCAGAAAAGTCATATACTTTGGTTCTGGCAGACAAACGGCATCACAAGGACAAATTACCTGATATGATATACACTTTAGTGTAGACAGCACACTGAGAACTATATTAGATATTATAAGTTTATATGAAAGTGTGGATGGAAAAATTAATCTGGTAAGAGGTTAAATTTCCATGAAATCTATTAAGAACAAAATAAAAATATATTTATGTGCTTCCAAACCTTCTCAATTTCATAGCTACATTATTATTTTCAAAACAAAAACTTGTGACAAAAAAATATTGAATAAGTATACTCAGTCTCTAAAACAAAGTTACTGACTACTAAAAAATATATTGTAATTACAAAAATTCAGGATATAGATTTCAACAAAATTAGTAATAAAATTTTAACTGTGATACCAAGTTACTGTAAGTTGAACTTCCCAACTGCAATTACATTGATAAAAGTAATTGATAAAGTAATGAGTTCTATTTGAGAAAGTGATCGATAAAGCATCCATTCAGATTCCTCTTTGCAAAATCAGAGTTAGAAAAAATGAAGTCAATGTTAGAATTTTGTAAACTTTTTTCCTTATAGAATAAGGTGAGTACTTCCATTTGAAAAGAAGCACCACTGCATCTTTATCTTTTCTTAACCTTTACTATAAATTTTCTAAAAATCAAATTATTTGGATTGGACAAAGTAGGTGAGATGGAATTCTGAAGATTATCTTCATACGATAGTTTCAGACATATAGCAAAAATGAGTCAAAGATTGTAGCTAAGTTTATGAGAAAGAACAGAAAATTGATTTGTTCTTGATGCTTAATTTTCATTTGATATCTGATAACATTAAAATTCAAGAGTTAATTGAACTAGAATAACATAATCTTAACTGGAAAAAGTTAAGATAGAATGGTTAAAGTCATTCTTTATATTAATAGGAATATCTTTTTTTTTTAGCACATTAGGACATTTTCTACGGGTATAATCTTTTTTTTCTTTTTATGGGGGGTTAAATGAAATTAAAATAAGTAAATTAATACCAATGATAAACACACAAGCAGGATAGATTTCTCAGAGTATTAAATTCATAATAAGGCACTGATGAAACAAACTTCTCTGGACTTGATTTTGAAACTTGAGCAAGAAAGTGAATCAAGAATAGCTTCTTGTGAGAAAAGATATGAATTGGCAAGAAGGTTTTTCCAAAGAGTTCTAGCCATACAATATCTATCAATGTAACTTGAAGCTAAATTTTTTTGTGATAATTCATAAAAGCTCATTTTATTTACAAAGAGACAGAAATAAGATTTTGCATTCAGTAAATCATACCAAACATTTGAGAGTATTTTCGGAGAACTAAAAATTTCAAAATTTTTAATATGCATCATTGATGATCTTAAATAATTTTGACATTCTGAGTAATGCTTACTTAATATTCAGTAATATCTTTAGAATAGTCCCTAATATAAATAAATAAGAAACAAGAGGCTGTATACCTAAGTTAATATTTTAGACATTTGAGGCTAAAAGTATATTCTAAAATTCAAATTATGATCAAATTCCTCAATAAATTAAAAAAAACAAAACAAACTTTTTATTGATCCTTGAAATAAAAATCAACTGACTTTGATGTTTGATCCTTGAAATATAAGGACTCCTGGGTAGATACACAACTGATTTTTGTTTTGGAAAAATGTCAATGTTTGATAGATGAAAAAAAATGTTTGTCATATAATAAGAATTCTAGAAGTGACAATTTTCGGCAGCAGACAAGAGTATGGTTATCAGTGCTGGTAATAATCAACAAGTGTACATTGGATGTGGTAATGGTTCAGATCAAGACAGCATCAATGATGGTGACCCAATATATAGTGGGACTGTGACATAAATGGCTGACATGGCTCCATTGATTTTCACTGAAATGGATAGACACAATGGAAGCTCAAATCTTATCAAATATTGATTTTACTCAATGTAGGACACTACCTGAAAACGGATGTTTTAATACTTCTTTACAGAGGTTTTCTAATTTTACAGATAGAGAATGTATTTCCAAATGAATCTATAATATAACTAATCTCTTGTTGGCATGGCTACTGCAGCCATATTGGATTTCAAGAATCCCTCTAAGGAAGTCAATAAAGATTAAACCTGTTATGGGTTATAATATGCCTTTAAATAAGATCACAAATGTACTCAAGGTTTTTTTTACTCTTTGGACAGAATATGAATTTTGAATAAGATTTCCAGGAAGGTATTATTTTTCAAAATACAAGTAAATTATAGAAGGACAGGGTTACATTACACAATCTGTGACAAAACAATATCTTAGTATCCAATATTCCATCCTACATTAAAGATCAATTAACTATAACTATTCGCTCAATCATCAAGCAAACTGATAGTTATTGAATACGTTCAGTAAAAGAATAATAAACAAATTATAAACAAAGAAATGAGTATGAAAAGCTTGTTTCTTTACAACATTCTATAAAACATTTACAATCTATGCCAAGAACTGAAATAATTTGAGCCTATTAAATCATTTTTTCTCAAAAAAGTAATGAAGTATTGATGTAAAGAGATAAAAAAGTCAAATTCATTAAAAATCAATCCTCAAAAGATTTAGCAAAAACAAAGTTATAACAAAAAGGTTTTACTTGCCCCCTTACACCAAATTGCAAGTTATATATGTTTCAGGGTTATTTGTATTGAAATCAACCCCAAAAAACAGAAAATAATTACCATGAAATAAGACTAAATTGTTTGTATAGAATAATTGAAAACCAAACAAGTAAAAATTGGTCATCTTATTTGGTAATTAATGTTATCTGAGATAAAAATCAAAGAAACACTCTCAGTATAGCTTGTGAGAATTACTTTCTTTCATGAAACAATCCCAACAACAACAACAAAGTAACTCCAAGAACATCATCATTACACTTGCAGTATTTAACTCATTATTGATAACTTTCATTGATATTGTGATACATTTGTACATTATTCATTTTCCAAAAGTGAGCTAGATCTGTTTTTAAAGATACCAGACCTAAAATTCTAGCTGAATTTATGAAGGGACTCAATTTTTCATGTGAATAGCTCAAAAATAAATATTCTTATGTAAATTACTGTAGAAAAAGTGACCAACAAAGAAATTTCAGCTGTGAATTAAAACATGTGTTATGATAACTTGCAAAATATCCGATTACTGCAAAATATTAGACTGGAAAAATTATAGAAAAGTTATAACAAAAAACTTTTGATGTATAAAAAGTCAGAATTACACAACTTTGTCTGTTTATGATTATTCTCGACTAAATTTGTGTAAAAGTCAGTCAAAATGTCAAAAACTACCTGTTGACTATATCATCAAATAACTGTGTCATAATGTCAGGATTGTAACATAAGTATATATTCCATACCCTTTTAATGATTTTAAATCAAGTTCCATTTTTGATTTAGCTTAAAAGGAAATTACAGTAATTATTTAATTTTACTAATAAAACTGTTACTGGAGGATATCATAAACAAGTAGATTGTTTACAAAAGGTCAACCAACTGGGAGATTAGAGTTTTATAGAATTTCAATGAAAGAATTCAGATTTGGAGCTGAAATAAAATACTTTTCTCTGCAGTTCTTGAAGTATTTTGAAATATGCCCTAAGCATTGAACAGAATTTATAAAAGATTCTTAGTAAAAATCAATGTACATCGTTCCATTTCCCTATCGTGCACACGTGTTGTGCAGCATTGACATGGTCGTGGGGAGGCTTCTGTAACAATGCACAAGTGACTACATGGGCTGGCACAGCAGGCGGTATTCATGACATGCTACTTCACTTGAGGCTGCTGTGACAATATGCTAAGCAGAATGACTGCAGAGTTCATCATGCACTTTCCTCTTGCCACCAGCAATAAGAAGACACTTTGGTCATGCTGCAAGTAGCAGTAGTAATGACTACAACAAGAACAGAGGTGAACAATGTCAAGTTAGTGAGAAATCTTTTTGAAAAATATATTGAACAGCATTTTCTCAGAAATAACTATAATCATAAAAGAAAAAGTCAATTAAAATACATATATAATATATACAATGCAGATAAAAAATGTTTCTATTCAATAATGTTGTTTTATATTAATATACATCAACACTTCGAATATTAAATTTTGTGTCACACTAGATTCTTTAATATCTAAGATGCAAGAAATAATTAGAATTCTATAAGATATTTGCTTGCTCATTTTGCATTTAACATGTTCTATCCAAGGAGAGCAGGATGCAATAAAACAATCTGAAATACTTATTAATGAAACAGATAATGTTGATGGTTTTCATATTAAGTTTTAAAATATTCTTTGAAATGTACCTCATAATGAAGTTTAAACTTGTAATTGACGTAAGAATTGTGAATTGAGATAGAAACATTGAAAAATTACTCTTATTACAAATTTAAATAGCCAATGTAATTTTATGTTTGCTACTTAAATTAGAAACACTTATTCTATACTGCTTACAAAACTTCCAAATAGACACCTCCAATCTTGAAAGACAATAAGAAATCTCAAAGAAAGAATACAAAAAAATTCAGAGTTGTTTAGAGAGCAATTACAAATGATATAATTGTGGCCAATTGTATAGACTAAAATGAGCGTAGGAGTAAAAACACACACTGAGGAGACTGAGTTTCATTTATAGTCAGAGTAGTCTTGATAATAGCAGCAGCAGCAACAGTACACTGAGTAGTAGGGTTTAGAAAAGGGAGCAATGACAAGATTTTTCATCTATCAATAATTATTTTACACAACATAATCATTGATCAACCAAGGATTGATGTCTTTGGGAAATCAATGTTTCAAATATATGCACAAGCACGTGTATCAATACATATTCATAGATCCAGTTTAAAAAGAGGCAGAAAATCACCCCCACCCATTTGTGTTATGATTATGCAATCGCACTATAGTGTTAGAAGAGTTGCAACTGCAGCAGTTAGCAGGTACAATTGCTAATGCAATCGCTGTATCAGTGATGCCAGTGTGCAAGGCAGTGCTTCTGCTACAGCTCCCATCTATTGGTTGCAGCTGGGGCTGGGAGGTATGGAAAAGGTAACAGCAGCAGCAGCACAATATTAACTGCTATAGAATTATCACTCACTGCAGTTTCCCCAGAGCTGCAAGTGTTGAATTACTATGGCTTCAAGCAACATCCATCGTCAATTGTCATCTTCAAAGATTACAGACTTTTCAGTCACTGGAGGGCAAAATTCTTTACAGGCTGAGTGAGATGTCTCCTTATAGCTTTAATTTAAGCAGAAACAAATTCTCAAACTTTTTTCTTTTAATTTTGGCAAGTGACATGGCTGACTTCATGCTTATCTGTGCTTGCATCCCCATGTGATTATGGATGATGTCTGTCTATTGGAAATAACATATATATCATCAGTGTTTGTTTACTTTTATTTATCCACACATACAACTGAAAATGATTTCACAAAGTTGATAGAAAAATTGTACATAATTAATTTCTATGTCATCTGTTTTTTAATTTCTGCTTAGAATTTGACATTTTACTTTACTCCCTCTGAATGAATTTGTGCAAGTATAAATCGAAAACTATATACTGGAAAATAAGGTGGGGAATCTTGTCCAAGTGAATCAAAGTCATCGATTAATATCGAATGAATGGAAATCTTACAAAAGGAAAGCTCTCATTCAAAGAGAGTACAGAATGTGTGCAAACAATTCCTTGCTTTATTATAATCATCAGTGGAAAATAAATTTTTGTTACAATTAGTCCGTTGAAAATCTGGTTTGACCACAGAAAATTACAGCAAAAGGTTTCTCTGCAGTTTTTTTTGTGTCCAATGTGCGGCATAACATTTGAAAAGTCTACTACAGTCTGATCATTTTTAAAGATGACTGCCAAATCTTAAAAATGTTCATTACGCCTTCATTATTCACCTTAGACAAGTAATTTTGGTGCCTAACCTCATATTTTGGGAATCTAGGAATTCAATTAGCATATTTAAATCACAACAAAGTGATTACAACTTGCATATTTATTTCTGAATAATATTTGATCTGCACCAGATTTTAAAACACTCGTCACACTCCTGTAAAGGTTGATTACATGAATTCTCATAATTTTCAACTTGACAAGGTCCACAAGTGGGCATGCACAATAGTTTGTGTCCTCTGCAACTACACTGTGGTATTCGGTAGGCAGTTGTGCAATTATAAAATTGCAGCAGCAGTTTTCTTGGTCATAACTTGCAAAAACTGATGGTCCTGCAGTTCCATCCCTGATCCACTGGGTCCATGTAACTTTCCTTTCCAATCTCTGTCATGATCTGGCAATATACTCTGAGGCAATGATATTTAGTCAGGGACATTCTGGGTTAACAAATGACTTAATGGAAACAATTTGCTTGCCAAAAAAGGTTATAGCACAAAGAAATAAGTGAATTGGAACTAAACATAGTTGCCATCATTTTGTTCCCAAGGTTCTCTAGAACATCGTTTGCTTGATTTGGGAGCAGGGACAATTTACACAGGTCTTGATGGTTGAGTCACTATTTTCAAGTTTTTGGAACACTGACTTATACTAAGACTGTAAATGCACAAAGTTGTATCTAATCCAGTGAAAGCATGGATAAACCGCAACTAAGAACACAAATCACTACCCAAGACTTGTTTTATCTCATTGATGCCATACACCTTAGGAACTGTGGACTAGTTTGAATGAAAATAAAGACCCCTATTGTCCATCACAGCATAGTAGAGGAGAAGAATGAGTAAGTCTATATCCAATTCTATCAAGGTCATGAGCTAAGGTTGTGATGCCTTCATTACAGCTTAGATGTCTACATCCCCTTACTCATTGATAATGGTGCAGTCCTTCTGGAATTTCTGTTACAAGATCAATGTCTTTTTGTTAAGGGGTCTAGAAAGGAGAACATTTCTTCTCACAAACTCAGTTTTTGCATTGAAACTGGTGATCTTGGAAGTTGTTTTGCCCACCTCATAAGTTCATAAGTATTGTTTTTGATGGAAGGACCTTCATTATGAACATGGAAAACTAGTCACTTTACGATAATGGTGTATGGTAAAGTCAATGTATGACTGTGCAATGGCACCATAACTGTCACCCTTTTTCCATGGCAAGTGATGAACCAGGGAGCCATTGTCGAGTACATGATATTCAGTTGGTAGAATAGAATCTATGACTGTATGGTTGGATACCTTGCTCCAACACTCAGTGATTAAATGTGCTAATTGGGGCTTGTCAGCCTTATGAAAGATTTCTTTGGCTTCAAACAGGGCTATAGGGAATGGGCTGAGCTCAAAGCTCATAACCTCTCCCAGTGAAAGATCTCCAGTTTCCAACATAAGAAAAAAATTCTTTAAAATGAGCAGGATCAATGGTTTGGCCTAGGGTAAATTTGGTTGACTTGTCTGCAAGGGTTTTTATCCAGTATTTCCATTTGAATGAGATCTCTAAAACAGGATTTTCAACCTTTTTTTTAATAATCTCACTCCTAAA
Organism: Thysanoteuthis rhombus; assembly: GCA_963457665.1. Classification (NCBI taxonomy): domain Eukaryota; kingdom Metazoa; phylum Mollusca; class Cephalopoda; order Oegopsida; family Thysanoteuthidae; genus Thysanoteuthis; species Thysanoteuthis major. Next base: position 18,891,738 of record OY735226.1, read on the forward strand.
GGTCTCGAAGTCATGTACATTCACATCCTCTGTAGGAACTATACCAGTAACAATGTTTCTCAGAGATGAGTCCGGAAAGAGCCATGTGCAAGTGGATAGTTTTTCATTGGTCTTCTCCTGGTCAGAGTGATCTCATTTCATCCTTGCTTGTTGATTCTTGTTGGTGCTTGCAGATCGTGTTAATAATACCATAGAATTCCTGCATGGTGTTGTTGTACTCAAATATGGTAAGAGCAAACATGGTTTGCAACATGCACATTCCTTTGGTCAATCCACAACTAATACAATTCAAGGACTGCATTTGTTTATTTGATGATAATGTCAGAACTTAGACCTGCCTAGAGCTGATTACCATGGTGGATCACATGGAAATCCCTGGAAAATTTGACATAAACACCTGGATGTCAGGTCTTGAATTGGTATATTTCTTGGATGAAGAAATATACAGACATTGCCCAGTTGTGGCAAATATTGAAGCATCAAAGATCCAAGGCGATCCACTTTGATAATCGCTCGGATAGTCTGCAGCATTCTCTGATACTTTATCCACAGCTGACTGAGTGCCAAGTTATGCTCTCTTTGTGTCAATCTTATCTTTGATTTGGATCAACATATTCAATGCTATGGCATTCTTCAGTTGTTTCTTTTGCTACCAAGGATGATTATGTTTCTCCCACCAGATCCATCAACGACTTTGAATGTGGGTTATTCTTTGGCAGATCAAACATAAGCAGGTGATTAAGACATCTGTCCATGGAAAGCTCTTTGCACTGATTTTCCAGTTACATGCTGAACAGTATTCTCACCATAGATAATTATCATAATGTTCTTAAATCCTATGCCTTCCATCAGTATGCCTATTGCACAAATTAGATTCATGAATGTATGGAAACATCCAAGAACCAGACAATCTTTTCCAAGTGGCTACTCTTTGATGCATCCATGATGATCTCTGTAGCTTTCTAACACAGGGGCTTATAGAACATAATAATGGGTGGCGCATAGTGTTTGATAGAGAGATTACAGACAAAATTCAGTATGGATAGTATGCAGGTCTTATCCTCAGGTTACAAGTCAATGATAAGCAAAAAAATCAACTGATGATTCACCAGGATGTTTTAATCTGTGATGAATGATATGCATTATTCCCAGCCACCCAGAGGTTTCCTGTTTGAAACTTAGTGAGAGTTCCCAGAGTACATCAATTTTCCTGTCAAAGTTGATCAATGCCGGGTGTTATTTGAACATGATGGTTAGGCACACGTTTCGTAAAGCAATGTTCAATGATTGCTATTTTACTTTGCACTGAATAATCTGGGTTGGTAACATTTCTCCTTGGAATGACACAATACTTCTTTCGTGCTGCTATGATTCCCATTCCGAGGTAAGTACCCAGCCATTGCTAGTGGGGATATTGTGGTCAATATTGTCGTAGGCAAAAAGAAGTGTCATATATAGCAAATCAATGTCATCCATTACCATATTTAGAACAATTGAATCCATTGCATTCTTTTTCAAAACACTAAGAACTAAATCCCATTTTAGCTTTGGCTAATACAAATGATGTACCTACATTAATAAGCCAACTTGTAAGGGAGCTATAATGGCATGTGATTGAACTGTATTCACAACTGCACGTTTTATTCCTGCAACCTTTTGTCTTGTATCCTAACCATTAAACAATGTCCACAGAATGTCAGAAACAAAACAAAAGGACAAAATCAAGCTTTTAGTTTGAATAGTTATTTGTAAGGGATGACACATTGGACTTGATATCACTTTTAATGTATCACGCCAGTTTCAATGATCAATTGTTCCTGTGATTCTTCATTTTTTGCTTGGGTGCTGGAATTAGACTTCAATATCTGTGATGTCTTTTCCCTCATTGTCACAAAATAAACATTGTCCTCACACTGTTCTTTTGATTTTTCACTAGGGTACTAATTTCCAAATGGTACAGAATCTGTATAAGTCAGAAATTCCTTCATTCCACGTGGTAAATGGGAAATTGTCAGTTGTTCTTGTAATTGTAATCACTTCACTATAACTTAAGTATGCTAATTGGATTCCTAGATCCCTAAAACATTTTTTGTCTATAATTCATGTACCACTAAATATAATTCTTATGTATTTGAAAATAATCTACTTTTAGACAAAGATCTGGTAGATAGCAATGCATAAAGAAACATGGCACAGGAATAAAAAGATTTACCCGTGATAATTATAATTCTTAAGTTCAATGTTGAAGAGATAAGTATAAAAAAAACTTAGTCACACCAAAATTAGTTGTATACATTAATAAGTCTGATATCTGTTCTCAGGCAATATGCTTAATGAAGCTTTGATTAACATTGACTAAGTTTACAGGACACATGACTGAACTAATCTTATGAAAATGTAATTTCACAGAGCTAATCAACAAAATCAATCAAAGGTTTAGTTCACATTCAAAGTAATGGAACACATTTTCAAATATTTCAATTTACTTATATAGACATGTGCAGCCTTAACAGCCTAAAATTCATTTAGCGTGCCTTCTTGACATTAGATTCAATTTCTAGTTTTAATTCAAAATTCAGTTTGTTCTGATACGGCAGTATGCAGATATTCTGCAACCCGAACCAACATCGGTAACCGAGGTGCCTCATAATGCTATCTGCATTCATCCTAGCCAATGGAGAGTTGATATATTATATCAACATAAAACCTCTTATATTATGTGCTCCCTTGATCTATATCTTCAAGAGATTGAATTTTTTCCATATTGTTCAAACATATAAAGAGACCTCATTAAGCAAGAAGCATGACTAAGCTGTCTCTAGATATGATCAGTAATTAGGCAAGCTAAATTATTTGGATTATGCACAAATAAGTTAGGGCTCTTTTTACAAAATATATGCATTCTATGGTCTGGTTTCACCATCTCAGAGCCATAAAATAATATGTTTTGTTCAGAGAAAGGAGTAACCTTGAGAAAAAGATTTCCAAAAGAAAAATTCTGATATCATAAAATCAATTCTGATGAAAATTAATATATTATCCAGCTATTAGCTATCAATATTTCAGTACTGATATTGAAGGAATTTATCATTCTAAAAACTTTTAAAATTGGAAAATGGCACAAGTACATAATGGAGAAGATAATCTAAAAAACTTATTTATCCCTTACCAATAGTGAAAAATGTATGAAAAATAAAATTTCAATTTCATTTCAATTCATATCTTGCTACTTTTACATTAATTCTCTCTAACTTCCATATCAATTGTTTTCAGAATATAATTTTTGATTATGAAGCTTTCAAGTTTATTAAGTAAAAAAAGTATACCTTTAGATTATTATACATTATGAAATCATTTAAAACTTACATATTCACAAAATATTCATTTACATATATATATGCAGCAAAAAATAAACTAATAATTTCTGAAGCTACAAGAAGTCTTAAGTATGAAAAATTGATTTCAGTCAACAGAATTCACTACAACAGTCTTTAAAAGAACTTATTAAAATAAAAGTGTATTTCTCTCATGAATAATGATCTCCAGTGAAATACAGATGTATAACTTATGTTTTTACTTATTAATTAAAGTCCTATTATACCGCAATCCACATACATAAAATTGTATATGAATAAATATAATTTTTCATATATCTATGTCTCTGAGTTAACCATCAATAAATTAAAATGCAAAGAGTTTCTACGATACCACTTTGGATAATATTATTAAATTGTTATTTGTGATAAAAAATGAATCCATAAAAACTTGAAAAGTTGAGTCCTTAACGCATTTTTAATGTATATTTTCATAGTGGTTTTGAAAGGATCTAAAACAAATAAGATGATCACTGAGAAATCCTTAGCAATATCAGCATGAACCGTCGCTCAAAGCTTCAAACTGTTAACTGAAAGTGAGAAAGGTAGGCAGTGAAAACTAATGTGTACACTAAAAGGCACACATGTTGGTTCCTCTATGTGTGTGTTTTGACAAGCCTGCTGATCTAAATATTGATTAAAATTTGCCCCCCTATTTCTTTCCAACACACAAGGAAAAGACGTAGGCAGTATTGCTACTTGCATAAGGGAAATTGGTAGCTTAAAACATTGACTGCAAGAGGAAGTATGCAAAATTCACCTGTCCAACACGATCATCAATTTTGTCAATGTCATCAACATTCTCCCAATACTCCAAACTGACAGCTGATGAAAACTTCAAATATGCTGCATGCATTAAACCTAAAGCTTAAGCTGCTAGCACTTTCAAAGTTTTATTCAAATTTGTTTTACCCTTTGCAAATTGAAAATTAGTAGGAAATATAAATGATAAGTGTGTATTAAAAAATGCTTCTTTAAGCCAAAGAAGACTATTTGAAAATGTTCATTCATGTTTTTCCTATAAGTAAAATAGAGTTTTGCCATGAAAATTTGATCATTTGAATACTAACAAAAGAATCAGACAATATGATTTTACAGATTTTATTACCTAATAGCATAAAAGATCCCTTATCCGTATTGCGCTTAAAATCAGTAAATCATGATAATTTTTTATTTAATTAGAAAAAGCAAATTAAAATCGTTCTAAGTATAGATAGTAAAAAAACTTTACATTTCATTTGCTAAAGATAAAACCAATAGAATTGATTAATACAATGTCCTAGAATGTGTTTAAAGTGTTGAAATTATGATGAAAATAGAAAGAGAAAATGTTCAAGATTTTTGTAATGGTTGGTTCAATTGTTGTGCAAGGTTTAGATTGATCAGTCCATAGCCTGAGATGTATTTATTAGCTGAATTTTAATCTCAAATTTTCACTGAACAATGTTTGATCCAGGTGATTGATATTCACCACTAAATTAACTGCATTGACACAGAAGGAGATCATGTTGAAAAATTAATATTTGTTGTGAAATAAATGCTTTTTCTGTCATAAGGCTTCAGACTTACTGATGTAACTACATTTAATGCAATACTCATGGGTGAACTAGTTTGAAAATATGGAAATACTGCATAATTTGACAGCTCACATAATAGATGGGAATTTCATATTTGCATGCATGCATGCAAAAAAAAAAAAACAAACAAAAGTTGAAGAATTTGCAATTATCAAAAAAACATTCAGTAATACCATATAAATTTGGGGGAAAATACTTTGAAATAATTTTTCAGCATTTCAACATTAGGAACTTTATCTCTATAATCTTTCATGCTAATTATCATTTTTCTTTGTAGTAAAATTCATTAATTAAATTGTAGATTGTGGTTTAAAGAGTAATTACTCGAAGTATTATACTGCTTGAAGTCATGCGCCTTCAATCAATGAATATCAGGCATCAATGAAAGATGAGGAACACAATGTTTAAAAGACACAATGTTTAAAAGACACAAAAGTTCCATTTCATTACAAAACATTTTATATACTTTAAGCAAGCATAAATGACACTAAAACTATCTGAAATCAATAAAGAAGTTTCTCTTTATAACCTGATAACTTCACTATTCCAAATGAATATCCATATAGTATTATTCTGTAGTTTAATACTGATCTAATAACAGTTAGCCAAACTTTGGTTTTCATAATCAAATTGAGTAAGTCATTTGCAATGATATAATCAAGTGATAAATTTAGATTACATCATCTTGTTAAAAGTAACAAACTTATTGAGAAATTCAAAATTATAGATAGCAAAATCAAATTGATATAACTAAAGTGAATAATATAGTACAAATAATATTGAAAATTAGTTTTTTTGAAGAAATTTAGCTCTTCTTTATAGCTAATGGGTTAAAAATAAGAATCCTATAATCCAAATGTGAATAAAGGATATTGTAGTATAAATTGTTATAAGGAGCGTTTTCTAATTAAGACTTGCAATTCACACCTTTGCATAATGGAATCACTGAATTGTCCACAACATCGATATTTATTCAAGTGAATTATGTTTTGCAATCTTAAACTGCCAAATATTGTTAATCGCAATTTAATCTTAAAGTTAGTAAAATGATACTGTTGAGATAATTGCAGAATGAATAATGATGTGTATAAAAACACTAAGATAATCTGTTAGCATTCATAAGTAAAATTACTTATTGAGCAGCAGGTATCCTAACAATTTACTGCATCTCTGGCAGGTCATGTTTAACAGTTTATGAAATTTTAACACAATCACTTTCAAACAGTGCAGGAAGGAAGAACATAAAACAATTTGCTCTCTTTTCTTTGTAAAGGAATTCAAAGGAAATTTTTTTAGAAAGGATTCCAGTAAGAAAAAGCAACCCTTTATAGAAATGAAGATTTTTATCAGACCGTGCTTCAATGAACATAGTAAAGAATGATTTTTTTCTCACAAATCAAACCAAAATAGCAAAGCTAAATGAAGCTACAATAAGAGGACAATGCCAGAAAATTGAGAAACTTGTATCACCATAATTATTGCTTAAATGATTATACTGAAGAAAAAAACATGTTTCATTTGTAGGGCTAAGTTTTATTCAATCAAGATTGATTTGCTAAGATACACTGAATTGAGTATTTTAAGGTATTAAATGTCCTTAGAAGGAAATAGCAATAACAACTGTAAATAAAGGAAAACTATTTCAAAATTACTTTATGGAAATGAATGAAAAAATCCTAATAAGTAAGCTTCAAGATTGTTCCTAATATATCAAAGTGGATTGATCAGAAGTTTGTAAATTTTTTAAATGTCACCATTATGAACTAAGCTGTATCATATGTTTTGAAAAAATATTTCAGTAGATGCAGGCCTAACCTATATTTTTAGTAAAAAAGAGACATTTGGATAGCGATCTTCGCAACATTTTAGGGAGATGCGAGGATCGAAATGAAAATATTCAATCAAGAGACTGCTGATTGCAATTGAGATTAATTATTCAACTAAAATCAAATTGATGAAATCATCAACCATGAGTAAATTATTAAGTTTCTCAACAAGTTTGAGATTCTGTCCGTCTTAACTTTCTTGTGATCATAAAAGATCAATATTCTGTTCTGTTCAATATTCCGAATATTCACTATATTTTTTAATTCTTATCAGAAAGCTTTCTGTATATTTTATTCAATCAAAGCTTCAAGATATTTTTTTAAAACAAACTAATTTGTGAAAGTCTTAAGTAATGATTTTAAAAAAGTGCATTGTGAAAAATAAAATTAAAAAAATGAAGAAAAAGAGCCTTTTTTTTTAAATTTAGCACATGCCACACACACACAAACATACACACAACAGTGTAGTCAGATAGATAAAGAAAATGGGCCGGTGACTGGGCAGGCAGCAGCTGATTGCAGTAAAGAATTTTAGATTGTAATTCTTTAGATACTAACTACATCTGCTACTTGTTAATATTTCATCCGTCCCAGGCCGGCTTGTTGTTTGGTTGGGGTAGGAGATCATGGAGTGATGGGTGATAAAAGAGGTGAGTGAGAGAGATAGACTGGGAATTAAGGCCATTGCTCGCAGCCACTGCACTGTTCTGATAATCGTAGTCTGAAATAGTCATTAGTGAACGAAGTCATCTCGTCCTAAACTCATAAATGTCATTACAACCTGACACACCGTGCACTTCGAAGCAGCATTAACTGCAACGGAGGTGGTGGAGCTTGTGAGTAACGGTAGTAATGGTAGTAGTTACAATACTGATAGACAACAGAGGAGATTCAGAGGAGTTGCTCAAGGGTAGGACAGGGTGATGGTGGTGGCAGGAATGACTTAGGTTGGCTTGTATAGTTCCGACACTATCTTCATTTACTGGTTCAAAAGCTATGGAACATTCCAGCACTATCAAGAGTTCTTTTTCTTAATCCTCATTTAGATGTTCATCAATATTAGCATTGTTAGGTTTTTGGATGCAGTGTATCAAAAATGACTAAGTGCACGCACGCACACACATACCGAATATTAAGAGCTAAAGGACTATTTTATCCAAAGATTACCTATTTTTTTTGCCACATTTTGTTTCTACTTTCTACTTTCAAAAAAGTATGTTTCGTTACACAATATTGTCAACTAACTTTACTTTTTAGTTTCAGTGAATCCACTCTTCCTCACTTCTTAACTAGGTTTCAAAACAATTTTAAGAGTTAAGGTCAAGAATTTGCAGCAGAAGATTGTGAGAGTGACATTCACCAATAGACCCAATCAGTTATGTCTCAAAATTAATTTCAATTATTTATTATACAAGACAGAAACACCAAAGGAATAAACTTGTTATAATTGTTTTACAATTTTTACTTCTGGGGCATTATAAAAAAATTAAAGCAAAATAAGTGTACACTTTATAAAGAAACAATATGCATGAGTGTATGTATGTTTACAAGTTAAAATTCAAAAATTTTTTTGTATGAGAAAAGAAAAATTAATTAGTCTAATAATGTAAGAGCAAAATTAAAATTTACTTAAACCTCACTGTATGTATTTGTTGACACTTTTCCAAGATTTACTCCAGATACCACATTTATGTACCTGATTCTAACAAAAATTACCCTTCTGAAGATACTATTCTCTGAAAACATTTGCTTCAGATGAAGAATAGTCAGAAGTTTTATAGAAGCAAGATGTGTCCTAATATACTGAATGCTGAATACTAGCATCAAGAAGAAATAATTGAATTTGATCTCAACAAGTGAAAATCTATAGGATAGAGGATGGATATTTTATAGATGGTTGCATTAACTTAACAACAATCGAAATGTGTGTGTGTGTGTGTGTGTGTGTGTGTGTGTGTGTGTGTGTGTGTGTGTGTGTGTATACTTCAATTATTTGACTATTGGACGTTGTACTAAGACATTCACCAGATATATCAGTCAACACACAAGGCAGTGCAATGTCGAGTTTTGGGGATCAATGGTTCTCGAGAAATCTAATAAAAAGTAAACAAAATAAGTAGAGTTATCTAAATTCAAATAAAAAGTTAGAGAGACACCCTTAACTCATTCCTCCCATTCTCTGATTACTGGCTGTTTTAGTTTATGTCTACTGTTCGACATATTTCTACGTATATATCATTGTTCCTATGTCGACAGTATGATAAGCAATTGATGTAAAGTTAGGTAAATTCGCCACTCAAAAGAGAAGTGATCTGAATACTTCAAGCCCCTTTCAAACATGCATATTATGAGCAGGCACAGCCCTAGTATTAATAATTTCTATTCATAAACTGTCTGTATGTATTTTCAGATATTGCTTACTTTTCAAATCAAGAGAAAAAAAAACTCCCTGGAAGTCAATAAAAGCCTCATACCAGCTTGATTTCAATATAAGTATAATAGTAGCTCTGATTGCTAAATATCAAGTCTTTTTGTTGAAGATGATTAAAATTAAGGATGGATATACGATTCTAACAATAAATGAGAGCAAAAACTGAGAAAAGCTTCAAGTGATTTGCTCATATTTTTCTGTTGGAGTGTCATGATGTCATTGATTTGCTTAATGCTGCAGTCCAAAATGCTTCAGACAATTTTATCTTTGAACAACACAAAAGACTTTGATTTGTGATGGTTCTTTTTTTTTTGTTTTTTTAAGAAAATTTTCAGAATTTTGCAAAAGCAACTTTTACAGATTTTCTCTAATACTAAATCAAAAACAATCCAAGGCCTGCTCATACTCAATAAATGAAAATAAAGCTGGATATTTGAGTACTTAAAAAGTGTTGTGTCAAAAAATACCAAATTTTATTTATAAGAATCAATTAGATTCAAAACTTTACGTAGCAGCAGAAAAGTATTAAAGTAATATTAATGCTGAGTTCCAAAAAGGAAATAGTGCTTTGAGAAATGAAAATAGAAATTTAAAAAGTTGCAAACAACAGTCAGCTATGCATGCCTCTCTAACAACCATGGTAAATCATTGTTGCTGATTTGTAAGCACTTGTGTGCATGAAGACAACTATTTATATGCTTAGATTCTGTACAGGTGGGCTGAATTTGAACCATTTTTTTGTTTAATCTGCAAGTTGAATAAAATTACAGGAAGTTCTCTATAATATTATAATGAATTAATAAATAACAGAAACTAGAAAGAGCCTTAAAGCAAATTTAGATCTAATATGATATAATATACAAACACGTCTCAAAATATGAAATTGTCTTCATCATTTATTGGAATACAAATAGTATACTAGGCTTTATTTAACTAATTATAAGGAAATTTTCTCTAACGAAGATTACATTTCAAATCCGGATTTAACTGTAATTTAATTTCAATATCAACTGAAAATAAGTACAGAAAGAATATAAATGCTTGGTTAAAAAAAAGTTTGAATATTTAGCTTATCCATTTTATGTATTTTTTAACCCACAAATAACTAAGCAGCGAAAATGACTGGGGATACTTTTAAAATCAACTGGTTGTCAGGTCAAGTAAAAAGAAATAATATATCTTATCTAGTTGGAACAGATTATGTTGTTCATGTTTGTTTTTTATTTGATTTTTAGATGAAGATTTCTACCTGAACTTATAGAAGTTTTATTGTACACAGGTGTAATAAGGTAATAAAAGGGGTATGTATACTATTTGTAGAGGTAATGAATAACAAGTGTAATTAGATGCAAATTGTTGCACATGCACACATGATTTTTGTAACCAAAAACACTCATTTGTCTTGAAGAAAGATAATCTATCACTTGAAACCCCAACAAATATTTGCCTTGAAAGACAGTTACAATGATTCGTTGATTTGACAGTCAATCAATTAAAAAGAATCTCAACACAAATGAAATAATAAAAAAAATAACTTTTTACTTGGGTAAAAATATTTTCTAATGCTGATTAGATATAGGTACTTATAAAGTAATTTTAAAAAACTAAATGTTTAAAAAATGAACAATGAAAAAAAAAGGATGGTTTCATTTTAAAGGTGAAAAAAACCTAGATAAGAATATTTTTTATGACAGTAATATTTTTTGAATAAATATAGAATAATTTCCAAAACTGAAGATGATCAAAGTAAATAATTTACTGTTTTCTGATGTTTGAGTTCGAAATGTAGAAAAATAAAATCTTGCAAGAGTTTATAAAACTGAAATGATTCCCAAATTATCCTTTGCTTATTATAGAAGTTTTCACATTTTAAGCAAAAAACACAGACCAATTATAGAATTGATAACAAAAAATCAAAAGAAAACTGAAATGAAAATATGTAGTCTTATGTTGTAAATATTTCTTCAATATCTAGATACAAACTTATATAAACAAATTACACATGCTAATGCTTTAATGACAATTTTTATCATTGAAAAAATCTTTAAAACTGATATAGATCTTACATCTAGACATAAGATTTTAACTGAAGCTTAGAATTTAAAAAGTATTTCTAGAATTGAAAAAATACATTCACAAAAAAGATTTTGGAAAGAAAAATGAAGAAAATTTGTAACATAACATATGCAAAACACATTAACACACCCCAAAGTAAGCATTTTTAATACAAATTTGATATATTTCCTTGTAGTTAACAGAATGTAATTTTAAAAAAGGGGGATCTCAGTCTACTAAATAATATATACAGCAGAAACTTACATTCTTTCTGTTCTACCTCCACTTTCAAATCATATTCCTTCAGAGTGATTGAACTGAATTGGAGATATATGCTTTCAATTCTATATTGATACAATGATTCGATTATTTTTTATTTTTTTTCAATTTCATTGTAGAGATTTGATATCATAGAAGTTAATTTTTTGTACGTATCTTATTAGTATGAATTCCTCACTTTTTAAAAACTGTGGCTACATTTTTTTTTAGCTTGGAAACAAAAGTTTGAATAAAGGTAAACAAAAGCTAAACACGGTATCTTAATAAACTTCTAAAGATCGTAAATGTTCAAAATAATTTTTATATACTTTTTTAATGAATAAACAATTGAAATGAGGATTATTGCTAGTAGTTTAGGATCTGGTACAGATTCGTCAATGACGATTTTCAGCAAGCTGGCTCTCATTCCTATAGAAAAAATAATTAAGGGAAATTTGAAATCTAATGTAATTTCTTGGAATTCAATGGAATGTTCAAAATATCCAATCAATTGAAAGTTGAAAAAAAAAAAAAAAAATCCGAGTTTTAGGATAGATAAAATTTAGATATCAGATTAAGCCAGCATAGGTTTCTTGTTTTTAAGTTGGTCGGGCTGGCTGGCTATGTATGGATGTATGACATGCACAGGCTGCACAAACGGAGCTAGAGGATTAAAAATTTATTCCTCATTATGTCTAGAAAAAACTTTTCTTCTTAAATCCTCTCCCCACTAAATAGTGCTGGGTTCAATTTGTAATGTAAGTTTATGCAAAATTTGTCACTGACGTAGTGTCCGGTAGCATACAAGCTTGTTTTTTTTTTATAATTTGGACTTTTTTTTAGTGATCACTGGCAAACAAAAGGCGATAAAAGAAACTTGTTCAATGATCACTTCTTTTTTCAATTTTTTTAATTGACAACCTTCACTTAAGACAACATGTTATCTACAGATGTTGGTTGCATGATGGTTTCTATTGAGTGAATAATCAGACCTGTTAATTGTTAAAAGCATAAAAAAGAAGATAATTATTAATGCTCAATTTGCCTCTTGATAAGTTATACTAATACTCTTAAGTAAAAGGTACGAACATATCTGCTAATTTAGGGCTTAAGTGTCAATAAATCAACATTTTTAAATATTTCTAGGACTTGAGAGATTTTATTAATTGAGGCAGTGAAACAGAATTTTTTTGAAACAACAAAATAATCTATTAACTGAAAAAAGATGTAGGATTGAAATGATAATCTCTTCACTGAAATAACTTAAATTATTCAATTCCTATTTTCCTTTCATAATTGCAGAAACTTATTGGACATTTTTTATTTTTTTCAAAGTTTTAGATGTTCTAAAAGAGCAAATCAACAGTAAACAGGTAGAAAAATTATCAAAGAGAATTTTCTTTCCAAAGAACAGTATTATGTAAATAATCATGTTTTTAGTACATATGTATTTGATAGTTTCAGAAAAAAATACTTTGAATTAGTAATAGATTTTACTTGTAACATATCTAAAAATAAATGTAATGAAAAGCAAATGAAAATTTTCTATAACTTTAAAATAATTTAACAAATTTTTCAAGCAGAATATATGATTCAACTTACAAAATATAACTGGCTTAAAGATGAAACATTTTTAAAAAAAGACCGCATAAAAAATACGAAATAGTTAATTCTTTTTAATGATCCTTACTAAAGAACCATTATTAATAGAAGGCAAGGATTCTATGCCGAGGAACAGAACTGATAAGTAAATTAATTAATATAACGGTTATTTAATGATTTGTTGATTTTTTCAAATCTTTTTATTTGAAATTATTGAAATATGATACATTTGATTCAGAAGAAAAAATAATTGGCATTCGAGAAAAAAATTTGAATGAAAATGTGCATGAAGAGAATTCATTTTAATGAAGTTCCATCAATAAACCTATATGAATTTTTAATGCTCAAGATAGCAGTTTGGAAATTCCAATTCTTTTAAACCTAGACAATAACCACAAAGATTGTTTTGAATTTAACTCAATTTTTAAAAATCAATTTCAACCTTAGAATGCAAAATAATAAAGTATAAAATAAAGTCAATCAGTACAAAAATATTGCATGTCTTAAAAATGCAAGATGAAGATGATGAGGATAATGATGATGATGATGATGATGATGATGATGATGATAACGACAACAAACCAAAACGTTTAAATATTTATTGAGGGGATAAACAAAAGACAGTAAAAAATGAAATGACAGCTTAAATCTATTTTTTTTTTTTCTCCTTTACAAAGCACTACACATGCACATTTCAGTAAGCTAACAAATTTAGTACTTGTGTTCTAAAATTAGACGAACGGATTATAATAATAAATCTAATAGAATGAATTATATAAAACGTAGAGATTTCAGTTTAAAAATACTGACTTCAAATGTTATACAGAAGTACATGAAGAAACCAAAGCAGCGGGAGGGGAGAGGAAAGAAAATCCTGTTTACATATGTATGTAAGACACTCACACATGTGCATCAATTTTCCAGATGTCTATCTTAATTAATGACTGACAATCACCAGTGTTCTTTTGACAACTGTAATCTAAGCCTTAAAGACCAAATTTGACCCAACAAAGACACAGGAGTAGTAAGGTATATTATTGTCAAATTGTGAGTAAAAAAATTTCAATCCAAAGAAAGAAGAAAAGAAGTGAAAGGATTCTACCCTTTTGCATCGATAATTTCCATTAATTTTTATTTTCATTTTAAAATAAAATGGTCACTGAATTTTAAACCAGACTTGCAATATAATTTCTCAAAATCCTTCTTTTGGTGTTCATGAGGGTGAGGCGTGAAAAGAAGATGAGGTTGGGGAAAACATTAGGTAAAAAGCCCCATAAAATGGGGTGGGGGATGAAAAGAAGGCAATGATGGTAGGTGGTGGCGACGGTGGTGGTAGTAGTAGTAGTAGTAGTAGGAAGAAAAGAAGGATGTGTACTGGCCTGGCCTTATTCCTCCTGTTCGTTCCTAGTGTTGTCCGTTGCACAAACTCATTACATAACTGCTCGTTGGATCCCGATCGCTGTCGGTGCCCGTAGGCAAGGAGGGAGCCTGCCTACCAAGAAAGAGGGCAGGACAAAAAAATCAATACGCCAGCCAGCCTACAGACATGGATCACCAGCATTCCTTAGCAACTTCACTGTTTGAATTATTTACACTCCAACCAGCCACTGGCCTACTTCAGGACCGATGGTGGTGGTGGTGGTGGTGGTGGTGGTGGTGGTTATGGTACAGTACAACGAGGAAGAACACAGCTAAGTGAGAACGTGGCCAAGGGGTGGGGACCAGCAGCACCAAGTTGGGACTGGGCTGGGGCAAAAGATGAAGAAGAAAAGTAGGATGAGGCCAAGCAACTTAACGCGGAGGTACACACGGGCCTCTACACACACCAACTAACCGACTACATTTTCCAAGACCACAACAATGACAGCGCAACTTTTTCCTCCTGAAAAAACAAAGGATAATCTCTTTTTTTTTCTTCTCGATTTCATTTACTTCAAGTCTGGGTCAGTGTTACAAAAAAGAAAAAAAATGCTATCAGTTCATGGAACATGGAGGTTCAGTGTTCAATTCTAAAAAACAGATTCTGTTTTTTTTTACTCCTAGAGTCAGACTACCATAGAGTATTTTTTTCAATGACAAGTGCAGACAGCTGACCCAGTTGAAAGTGGAGTTGCCATACAATACATACAATCATGGAAATCATGAAAGATCTTTAAAAAACCAAAAAAAAAACAAAACAAAAACTAAAAAACAGTAGTAGGAACTCAACTAAGGGATAAGGGGACCTCGAAGACGTAAAGCAGTTCACAGATACTTGCTCAAGTCAACTGAGATTGTCCGTCATCAGAGTAATAAAAGAAAGTTGAAAAGATCTTACTTTGTAATGTACTCTCATGTATAACATACACACGTTATTTCAGCTAAGAGACTTCAAGGAGGTTTACCTGTACATAGACCTTGGACCTAAGACCTAACCTGACAAGACAATTAATTCATAAAATAATCAAGTTTATGGTAAATTTTCAAGTAACATATTTAAAGAATTTTTTCATAAAGTAATTTATAAAACTACTCTGGGGAGACATAGATAAAACCAACAATAAAACACTCAAGCGCACTTCCGAATCCGTTAGGGCACCTGCTGCAATTCAAAATCAGTGTAGGAATTGAAGAAGGGCTAACTCGATCACTATGATACAATATAATCATGGTGGCAAATGGATAACATCAAAATTAACGTAAAGTCGTTATCCAAAGGAAAGGTGTTCAAGTTGCCAATTATTTTAGTTTCATCAACAGGCAATAATGATTTAGCAAGAAAATAGATAGTAACTTTTCCCCATTGAATCAAGTGATATAAGAGGGGGGAAGTAGGAAGCAGAATCGGTTTAGCCCAGTTTACACAACAGTTGAGAAGGGGCGGTGTGGAGGTGTGGGTGGGAGCATTAACCTACTAATAAACTGTAACCCAGACAGACTGACAGACAGAATTACTAGGGCAGACAAAACAGGCTGGGGGTGATCAGTGGAGAAAGCGCTATTCAAGCTTTGTTGCGCAATGCTGCTGACATAATAACTAGGACAGACACACACGCACACAAAAGAGAAAAAAATCACTTGGCTCGTTTATTTGCTCCTCATACACATGTGCGTATACACACACATATACACACACACACACACACACACACACATACACATACATACACACACACATACACACCTACCTGGCCCCACCCTTCTTCTGTTCAAGATACATCACGAAAAACAAAAACACATGCGCATCTCAGCCTTCAAGTGAAAACGGGATATATAGTTAAAAAAAATATCTTTCTGGAAAAAAGATTTTTAAAAATAGGACAAAAACAATTGGAAGAGAAAAGTGAAGATATGAAGAGAGAAAATGTTGAAATTAAGATTACGTTTTTTTTTTCTATGGCAAGAGTCAATGATAGCTTCTGAAATCGGGTTAAGAAAAAAGAAAAAAAAACGCAACTCACCTGCACTAGTATTCTGGTTCGACATGTCTGCATTGGTTGCCTGCAATGAGAAGAGAAAAAATTATCCGGGCGAAAATGCATGTTCTGCAGTTAGCTGTCAAGGGAAGCAGATATGAATTAAGGCCATGTATGACGGAACACCGAGTGCCTGCCTGCCTGCTTTTGCCTTGTGCGTGCACACACCAAACACATACACACATTATACACTACACATACACGCACACGAGCTCACACTTTAACTCCCCCTTCTCTTCCTTCACTTCATCATCCTCTTTTTTTCCACTACCCATTCTTCTTCCTTTCTTTCATTACTTCCTCCTCCCCCAACACAAACTTGACCTTCCTAGTTTGATTACAAAGATTATACCTGGGTATGTGTGTGTCGGTGAGAGTGAAAGAGGTAAAGATGTCAAAGTCCGGCCAACAGGCAAAAAGGACCGTTTCGGCCACTGATTGGGGCCCAGTTTAGGTAACGGACATCGTTGGCATGGGGTTGTTTTTATATAACGCGTGTGTATTCAGTACGTGCACGCGAGCGCGCGCGTGTGTGTGTGTGTGTGTGTGTCTGTTTGTATGTGTGTGTGTGCATACACGCGCGCTTTTTTCCTTCCTCCTGATTCTACAATATTTTGTTTGCCTCTTATTCTTTTTTCTTCTTCTCCATCGACTATCCCCCCTCTTCCTTTCTCTTTCCATTTCTTATTCGGCACTTATACAGCAGCAGCAGCAGCAGCAGGCGCCGCAACTGCTACTGCTGCTGGCAGGCGGTGACGGCGGGCAAAGCTGCTGCACAACACCCACCACGACTATTCACTCTTTCATCGGCTCTTCTTTCCTCACCTCTCTCTCTCTCTCTCCTACATATGTACATGGATTTGTGTGTGTGTGTGTGTGTGTGTATAGATAAATATATATATATATATATATATATATATATATATATATATATATATATATATATGGGAGGTGCATGCATACATATATATACAAACACACATTATATATATATATATATATATATATATATATATATATATATATATATATATATCGCGCACCCAAAGTACTAGAACAAACACACGCGCACATGCAGCAAACCTGCAGAGAGTCGCTGTTTCTTGCCTGATTGACGCAACATCTTATCATTATCATCATGAACTTCTCACAGCAGCTCATAACACACTCACACTTTAAGAATGTTGCTTTAATTTTAATTTATAAAATCTCTCCTTTGCCTTCCCTCTCTTAAACAATAAAGCGCAAGCTGAGTGTGGGGGTGTAAGAAATACTGCTTTCGCAAAAATGAATAATAACTAATGGATAAATACTTTTAAAGGAAAAGAGAACTTCGGCATCTCTTTGAGGGCAAAAATTAAGATGTTTAAAGAACAATGGACCTTTTTTTAACATTTTCAACGCAGAAAAAACTAGAATCGGATGAGTTAAATTTCCAATAATTTCCATCAGTCATTCATTGTTTATTTGAAATTATGCTCAACCAATTCTTTGTACTTTCATTCTTTAAGTAGAAAAATGGTTGGAATTCATGAAATTTGTAATATGCCTTTAAAAAAGTGATTAGCTGTTAGGAAGTGGGGGGACTATTTTCATTTCCGTTGATTCTTTTGTCAGATCAATTTAGTGTGCCGACCCATTTCAGCTGAAAACACTGTTCCAAGTTGGATTGACAGGAAACTTATCATCAACTTAGTTGGATGCTGGAATCAATTTAGAACACTTGACACTTACATGCTCTACTCTGGGGCGTGTGTGTGTGTGTGTGTGTGTGTGTGTGTGTGTGTGTGTGTGTGTGTGTGTGTTGAAATGACGTGGTTATCGTCATCAATGACCACGGTGTGATTCCTATCAGTGATTTCGGCAACTGACTGAAAAAAAAAAGGTAATTCTGTCGACTACAAGACGAAAAAGCGAAAACTAAAACAAATCTCATTCTTTTGGAAAGTGTGTGTAGGAAACGTGTTTCAGCGAAGGAGGTGTCAGGAGAGAGACTGAGGAGTCCAGCTACGGCCATGTGTCAGCTATGAGGTGTCAATCATTACCATCCCTTCTCTACTCATACCTTCGATTGTCTGCCACCTGACCTGTTAGCCAATGCTAAGGAGACATTTAGGTGAAAACTGAAAGGTAAGCAACAATCTGGATGATGTGAAGCACAAAACGAAGGCTAAGTGGACTTGGCCGGAGCACGATGCCGGTGGATCGAAGGACTGAGTAGGCGGGAGAAGAGCACAATCGAGCATCTATTGGATGTCCTTCAGTCCAATACTTTCAAGTTTTATCTTACCTCAAATGACACCTATGAACATTAAACTGAATAAAAATAAACTCTGGAGAAGTCGTAAAGTGCACTCCTAATTTTGATAGAGATACTGGGAGACAGTAGAAAAATAAGTGTTACTGTGAAGTGAGTACTAATAAACAAACAAAAAGGTACTGCTAGCTGAGGTTTTTTTTAAATTCTGGAAGATTAACAAGTGAAGTTGGAGTTTTGTAGGTATTCAGGTTTGAATTCTCTAAATGGAATAAAAATACACTGACAAAGCGGGGATTTCTTTTCTCACTTCCCAAGTGTTATTCAAAATTCAATTTAGTCAGTCTGAAAATGGATAACAAGCAACAAAGACAAGATTTTTTAAAGTTAGGTTATTCCAAAACAAGATAAGAAGAAAGAGAAACACAGCTCCTCTCACTGAGCAAAATAGAACATATTTTAAAAAATCACCGCTTAAACACTGGATACAAAACCGTTTAAGCGAAAATGAAAGTAAAGGAATAAAATGAATCAAAAGTTGTCAAAAAATATTGAAAGAACAGTGCAACTTGAGTTTCTAGTTCATCTAGAACCAAAGAAATGAAGACTTGAACCGCTGACTATTACAGTACTAGGACTAGAAAAAGATTATAATTCAAAAATTCAGCCAGTGTATAATATTCTCCTTTTCAAATAGACATTATTCATAAGTGCTATCAAGTGAGACAAGTTGCCATGGCAACCTATGGCAAACAGGCATGTCTACAGCTTAAACGGCCGACAGTAATGAACATTTCAAGCTTTCTCTTCCACACACTTCAGACACCGGCTGCTGGGCAAACTACTTTGATGACAATTCCATAAATATAACTTGACAAATCCTAACAGTCTCATGCAAAATAATAAATTTTTACAGTACACGAACCGATGTTTGCCAAAGTTTGGCACAAAATAGGCCGAAAAGGGCTTATTTTGGAAATTAAGATGCATTTCAATTAATTTTAAGAAAACTTTTTCGGGTAAAAATGCGACCTACTGTTAGCGACGATTGTGTTGTGGGAGAAAAAAAAACTACAGTTTTTCAGCCGAGATAATCAATTAAATTAGATTGTAGATATCATTTAGCGAAAAAATGAAACTAAAATATTATAAAGTTTGCACTAGATTTTTAAACAAATTTGAATGCTTTTTTTCCCCAAATTATTGCGATTCCAAGTGAACGTACTTTACTTCATTTTCCGTTGCAAATGATCTGACTCGTTTATCAACAATGCAAAACATTTGTTACCTATGGACCAAAGGTAATGTAATTAATCATAAATGAGTAATTATCAGGTCTTCTGATAATTAATTGCATTACATGGAACAAAAATACCAGGTATCATTTTTTTTATTTTTAAATATTTCCATTTTCAAAAATTTCTTTCTCATTCATTTCCAATCAATTTATGAATGATTGATAGAATAAGATGCTTACCATCATCATTATTATTTGATGAGACGATGGCTCGTGTTGTATAGAAAAAACTAACATTATGATGAAGATAAAAACTAATCAGATTTAATAAAAATTATGTGATAGAATAAGAGCTTTTTCATCAGAATCAAGCATGGGAACAAGTAAGAAGCATATCAAATTGATAATATATCCCAAACAAACTTATGATTTTGGTATTAAAACATTCAATGTTAGAAACATTTTTAATCATAGTGTACTACTAAATAATTGCAATGATAATATTTTATAGCCATCCTATGGCCTCAAACTAAATCAGCACCAGTTAAATAATATAAACTGTTTAATTTTCAGGTTTCTGGTTTATAAATTCGTTTTATAACATTTCATTTAGTATCTTATCTTCACAATTTAAAAATCAGAACCTTAAGAGCATTTGCGCAAAGTAAGTTTTAGTGCATATAACTTCTGTAATAATAATAATAACGACACTTTTTGAAAACCAATCTGATGAGGCTCTGAGTTGGGTAATAAAGAGACCAAACTATGAATGAATAAACTTTTTTGACATGTTTTTAAATATAAAATCACTTCCTAATCCACCTATTTAATTCAATAAAGTATATCTGGCATTATGATAAAAAAAAAGATGTACCACTTTTCAAATGAATGTTTGAAGAAAAAAAATTAAATATATAGATCATTCGATGATTGAATCCAATACATTGCTGTGGGGGAAATAACTTCAATTAACAAATGATTCACACTTCATCAAATACTAAAATAAAATCACAAGACCTGGCAACAATTAGTGAACAAATACACATAGGCACTAGTACAAGGAAGGAAACAAAAAACATAAATCTGGCCGAGCAGCAAAAGATAACTCACCCATAAACTGTAAACTTAAGTTCAAATGATTTAAAGTCATTCTTGAATTTCTTCCCAAGTACAACTATTTGTATGCAATTTGAAAATAAATCTGACTGAGGGCTTATAGAATGTGCCTAATTATAACTGGTTTCTTAAGATCATACATATTTGGTCTTTATAAAATTCCAACTAATTTTGAATTTTGAAACATGATTAAGTAAAAATGCAGCTAAAACAAACATAAATCATGAATATGATGCATCTTCATGGTAACTTACACTGATATCACTGGTTATAACATGCATTCAAATAATTATTAATGCATCTCAATATAATAATTGAGTAAATCATATATTTGTGAGGAGTATCTGGAACTCTTTTGCAGTCCAGTTTCACTTACCTACAGTTTTTAGCAGGTCTTGGGTATATGATGTGATTTGTCATTTCTGTGTTGGTGGGAGCTAAGTAATTTTTTCTTTTCGTTTCAAAGTCTTATTTATGAGGTGTGAAAAACAATCATTTGATGCTATTTGATATTCTCCTTACACATAATTACTATTTTACACACTAAAGCAAACCATATTACTTCAGAATAAGTTGCATATTATTGGAAGAATTCAGAAAAGAGTTCAATATACACATTTTGAAAATGTTTTTACATTTTTCATTCAATCAAATATGAACAAAATAGAAAGAAAGTTATGGAAATTTCTAGTGAAAAAAAAATATAGAAAAGTACATAAGGTCATGATAGAAATGAAGTGATAGACACTAGAAATTCCAAGTCAAAAGTTGCAATAATGCTAAATGCTGATACATTTTAAAATTTGTTACTCTCATAAATGTTCAAAACTTTCTCCTTATTTGGTCTATAATTCAATAGATTGTTTTTTTGAAGATTGCATTTACTTTGAAAATCATCTTTTACCTAATCTATCCTCTTCTTATGATTGGAAATAGTCAAGAAATACAAAAAATATTCTGGGAAAATCTTATGAGGTGGATTGAGTGCGGTGTTAAATTTTGGCATGATACTCTAATAACTGCGTTGTTTTTATCAAAGCCTTCATACTGAATCCAGTTCTGAAAGCTTAACAATAAAAGCAAGTCAAGTCAGTAAATAAGAAATTCAATGAACTAAAACAGTTAGATAGAAAGGAAAAAGAAAATTTTGAACACATAATTTTAACTATAGTCTTTTATGGTAAGGAATCAAGCTGAAATTCAAGTATCAACAAAAACTTGATTAATACATTTTGATGACAGTTTTAAAACATCAGATATTTATTTAAACATGACAAAAACTTGTTACATCTCATGATTGGATTCTGTTCAAATTCATTTTAAAATTGAGAATTTTGTACAAGAAAAGCATGTATCTGAAAAATTATGTAGCACTTTTCCATTTTTGGAATATGTTCAAATGCATAAGTGTTGCTTGAATGATCTTTCATTTCTCTTACTACAATTCAAGATGGCTAGAGCTATGGCCACCATATTTTCTGGGTTATCAATGTCCCTTTAGTCCCCTTTGGAGCAGGTTTTTAGCATATTAGTATTTAAAAATTCGAAAACTTTTCAAGTTTTTAGCAAGTGGTTTGATTTACTATGTAAGTATAATGCTAAACTGGACCCATACTTTGGTTAGCTAAACTGAATCTTTATCGTTTTGCTTAACTATATAGATTAGATATGTAGTTGAAAATCCTGCTCAAAAGGCAAGTTTTCAGCTAGTCATTCTAATTGATAAACTCATATAAAAGGATACCAGAATAATCAGATATCAAATGGTGAATGATTAACAGCTTTTATCAGAATGGTATAATATTTTATTTTGTTTTGAAGGAAGGTCATAGCAAGCAAATTATTTTGAAGGAACCAAAAAAGTTACATTGAAAACTTAATCAAAATGTACATGAGAGTCAGGAAGAAAGTCTTTCTACACTATTTTCTTCAAATTGAAACTGGCTATTGTTCCAGATATGTATCCTCAATTCACATTCTAAAAGCACTGGAGTCATTTGGGTTGCAATTAGATCTTTTTTATTTTATCATCATTCACAACAATACCACATACCTACCTGGGTGTTACCTATTAGTTTATCATCATTAAAACTTTGGCACAGGGAATGAACATAAGGCATTATAATAGGGCACTTCACTGTGAACCAGTAGATAGCAAGCTACTCTTGCAGATTATCATAACTGATCCTCACAGGATGCCCCATACTGGCCTTGTATCAGACTAAACTAAGCTTGGGAAGTAGGGTGTCTAGCTTTGAGCAATGGACAGCAAGCTAGTCTGGTAGACAATTACTCAATGAAGTGATCCCCATGGATGCCTTACTATTGTGGCCTTCAGCCAGACTAATCTAAGATCAATAAATATCCATAAAACATAATTTCAATCAAAGAAAATAAACTAACTATTTATAGCAGTTTTGAACAGAATGTTGGCACTGTATAGATTTCAATTTCATATTTAAAAAAAACAACGGTTGTTTAGTTCCAGTATGATAACAGCAATTAATAAAATAGGTAATAAAAAGTACGAAGAAAAAAGAATTTTTATTTCTGGATAATCTTTGTAGCACTTGAATTCACTCACTATTCTTGTATTTGCTTTCTCCAATCTGTAATTTGCAATTACAAATATTTATATCTGTTTCTTTTTAATTATAACAGAGTTTTATTTAATGTAAAGTTCACATTGCTTTTAATAATAAGTATATCAATTAATCAAACTGTTTAGAAATACTCTCAAGAATTCCTCTTCCTAATTTGAAACAAATAAAATGTGCCTGATTTAAATGACTGACTAATTAAACAGTAGATTTTATGCTCTAATTTTAGATTTAAGAAAAAATGAAACTATCTCTTGAATGATAATAAAATAGAAATGTGAAATGTTATTATGAAGAAAATATCCCTCCAACAAATGAAAAAAAGAGAGTATGAGAGTTACAGGGTGGAATACTGAGGAATTTAAGGCTACTTTCATTGGCCTTTTCTTACAAATAGGATATAAATAATTATTTTCATGCACCAGTTTCTTTCTCAGAAGGTACACATCTACTAAATGAAAATGACTTGTGAAAAATAAGTATCAAGTTGAAAATTAAAGGCAACTAACATTTAAGTAACTAAAAATTGTACGGATAATTAATTTGTTCCTAACTTTTTTTGATGGATTATTATTTCTCCATGGTTAAATGCAAACAGCAAAACATTTAATTGCTCAAATAAAGGATATAGAAAATATTATGCAGTTCATGTTCTGAATAATTTTTAAAAGTTTTATAAACTACTTCTCAGTTAAATAAAACTTCTTCAAAAAAGATTTTACAGGATCAGCTGAAAATTGAATGATGGCTTGATAAAGAAAGATAAGCTGATACAAATACAGAAATAGGGATTTGATGAAAAATTCTATTGGAAAATGTCAGGAAAATGTTTGTATCTGAAATGAAACAGATGGGTGACATTTCTGAGATCAGAGTACTAATAATGGTCTGGGCAACAGGACTTGGCACCATAATAGTAAATTTTCATACCAATAGGTTTAAGAGTAAAGTAAATGAAGAAAAGGGAGGGGTACAGAAAGAAAGGAAAGGTGGGGGACAGAAAGAAAAGGAGAAGAGATGGGAAGCGAAGGGTACAGGAGAAAACGGAGGGGGTACAGACGGAAAGGAAAGGGAAGACTGAAGAGAAAGAAATTGGGGACAGAAGATAAAGAAAGGGAGGACAGAACAAAAGAAAAGGGAGCCAGAAGAAAAGGAAGGGAAGGAGGGACAGAAGAAAGAAAGGGGGACAGAGAACGAGTAGAAGGGGTACAAAAGGAAAGGGTACAGAGGAAAACGAGGACAGAAGAAAAAGAAAAGGGTTACAGAAGAAAGAGAAGGGGACAGGAGAAAAGGGGAGCAGAAGAAAAAGAAAGGGGTTACTGAAGGAAGAGGGGCACCGAAGAAGAGAAAAAGAGAGGGGAACAGAAAAAAAAGAGGATGACAAAAAAAAGAGGAGGGCTGAAGAAAAGAGAGGTAATGGAAGAATAGGGAGGGGAACACAAGAAAAGGGAGGGAATACAAAAGGAAAGGAAAGGGGTACAGAAGAAAAGGTAGCAGAAGAAGAAGAAAGCGCACACAGAAGGAAAGGGGGTATCCAAGAAAGGGAATGAGGAACAGAAGAAATGGATAGGGAACATGAGAAAAGGGAATGGGGGACAGAAGAAAACGGAAGGAGGGATAAGAAATGGAAGAAGAGACAAGAAAACGAAGAAGAGACGAGAAAAGGAAGAAGAGACAAGAAAAGGAAGAAGAGACAAGAAAAGGGGGACTGAAAAGGTGAGAGATACAGAAAGAAGTGGGGGTACAGAAGGAAAGGGAGAAGGACAGAAGAAAAGGGACGAGGTACAAAAGGGTGCAGAAGGAAAGGAAAGGGGGTACAGAGGAAAAGGAAAGGTGCACAGACGAAAAGGGAAGGGGGCACAGAAGAAAAGGGAAGGGGGCACAGAAGAAAAGGGAAGGGGGTACAGAAGAAAAGGGAAGGGGGCACAGAAGAAAAGGGAAGGGGGTACAGAAAAAAGAAAAGAGGTACAGAAGAAAAGGAAGGGGGTAGAAAAAAGTAGGGATAGAAAAAAGGAAGAGGAACAGAAGGAAAGGGAGGGGGACAGAAGGTAAAAAAAGAGGCATAGAAGGTAAGGAAAGGGTGCAAAAGGTGTGGAAGGTGGGGGACAGAAGAAAAGGAAGTGGGAAGAGAAGAAAGGGAAGGGGAGAGAAACAATGGGGGGGAAAGAAAGTGGGAGGAGCAAGGTGATCGAGAGGAAATAAAGAAGGAAGAGCAAAAAGGAAATGAGAAAGGGAGAAGAAAAGAAAGGGGGAGAAGGAAAAGGAGAGGGAAAACTAGAAAAGGAAGGGAAAAGAAAAGGGAGGAAGAAGAAATACAGTTGGCGGAAAGGAGAAAAGGGAGGAGGGATAGAAGGAAAGGGAAGGGTAAAAGAAAAGAAGAAAAGAGAGGGGGAAGAAGATCAGGCTGAGGGAAAGATGATCTTTTAGGGAAAAGAGGAAAAGGGGGAGACAAAAGGGGGAGGAGAACAGAAGAAAAGGGATAAGGAAAAAGAATAAGGAGGGGGAAAAGAAAGGAAAAGTATAGGAGAAAGAAAAAGTATATAAATGTTTCAATTGAATAATTGTAATCTAATTTACCATAAAAATAAAAGGCACTACTATAGGATGTAATCTACTTGGGGGCTCTATCAGTGGTTCTAGTATACCACAGCAACTTTTAACCAAGATCAAAGTGTAGCATCTGTTTTTATTAGCTTAATATATGATACATCTGAAGCTTAAGAATCCTTGTACAGAGGTCAGGAAACTTTTTGGGAGGCAGGCTGGAAATGTTTATACGTATGTCTCACAGGCCAAGTTGAATAAAAAGTGAAACATGGCTACAGAAACAGCTTGCGTAATATTAAGATATTTTTAGCTTTAAAACATTGATTCATTAAATTTGAGGCCACAGCAAAGATGAGATCCTTGCTTTATTTTTCGATACTGAATTTTATTGTCCGTTAGGCAAAGATAGATAAGGAAATCGAAGTATTTTTGTATGCAATGTCATATACTCAATAAAGTTGGTGGGCTGGATAAAATGAGGCTGAAGGCAAGATTTAGTCCACAGGTTATAGTTTGCAACTCTAGTAAATACCAAATCATTTATACATCTCTAAACCTGATAACGCACAAACGGTTAGAGACCAGTTTATTATATTTGAGCCAATCAGTTTATTAATGAATAAAAAATATCATCATCATCATTATTTTGGAAAGAGAGAAGAAAAAACAGTGTTCATGTCACTGGTTAAGATCTTTTTTTTCCTTTTCAAGTGATCCATCACTTTATTCATTACTTAGCAGAAATAATGCAGAAACCCTTCGGGGCCATTCAGAGATTTTTGCCTGGGGAGGGGTTGATGCACAAAATAGGGCAAAGGAAAATAAAATTTTGTCTGAGGAGTAGCCGGATATGTAAGGTAAATGGGACAGTTCACCACATTCTGAGCCATCAACTCCACACATCATGGGACTGGTATTTTTTTCTATAAGGCTTAAAACCAAATGCAAAATGAACTTCACATTTTGCATTCATAAGTGATCTTTTTCAGTCAATAGATATTAGTAGTACCACATATTGCAAACATGTGTACTTCATTTGAAAAATAGGTTTGGGAATGTTTATTTCCCAGGTTAGATACCAACATCATTTTTTTATCAAATCTATTATGTTATTTTACAATGGTCAATTTTTGGTTGAAGCAGTTCATTTTTTAAAACTTTTGACTTCACCCAGTGCCTTAAATAGGCTACCATATGTGTGAAAACATATAATTTCCCCATGCACCAAAAAATAATTCAAGGGTCAGCATTTGCGCTCACCCTGATGATAATGATCTTATTTCAATCTATTTCTATATCATACTAAAATCTGATTTACCCGACCAAATTCAGCATGCATACTCAATGAACCTAGCAGATGGT
Organism: Thysanoteuthis rhombus; assembly: GCA_963457665.1. Taxonomy (NCBI): domain Eukaryota; kingdom Metazoa; phylum Mollusca; class Cephalopoda; order Oegopsida; family Thysanoteuthidae; genus Thysanoteuthis; species Thysanoteuthis major. The sequence continues at coordinate 18,919,435 of OY735226.1, forward strand.
TTTAAAGTAAAATACATGACACTACGAACCAACTAGCATGATGCTTTAACAATGTCTAAAAAGGCCTATCAGGAAAAAAAAAAAAATTTTTTTTCTTCCATTGGTATTTTTCTATATTTATTTTCAGGTTTCGAAAAAGTAACAATATCAATTGTCAATTTCTGTAGAGACAATAGCCTAGATGATAAGAACATTGCTTTAATACTGTTGGTTTTATTCAGTCCCTAAAGTTGTGTTAAATCCCTAGGCTGGGCAGTTCAGTTTTCTGCCAGTTTATCAGTACACAAACCAATGGGACACTGAATGAACAGACCACCTTGATGAGAGAGCACAACAGTTGTATAAAAGAAGAATTGTTACATATATCAACAAGAATGGCATTTCAAGTTTAATTCCAGCTGTGACAAAAGAAACTTTCAATATTTTATTATTTCTAACTTTATATTTCAAAACATTTAGTATATTTCAGTATTTTTCCCTGAAATAGTTTGAAACAAAAACAGTAAGTGATCTATTTGTGCTGATTGTATTGTTTTATTTTCAAAGGTTGAAAATAAAAAAAATAGAATTTGAAAATTATTCCAAAAGTGCTGCTGAGCCAAACAAAGAACAAAGCTAAGTGAGAAAATCCTCAAGTCTTCTCAGCAAATATTGGGTCAGCATTTATGGGTCAATTATTGTTTAGTACAAAAGCTATGTAAACTACAAACTACTTGAGGTATGGTACTATAAAAACAATTTGAGGAAGTTATCTGTGGGGCTAACAATTTTAAATTATAGTTCTGAGATCATAAAGGACAAAAAATAAATAAATAAAGGACATGTTGGAAAATGAATAGTTGTTTATTGAGATGAGACGAGCATTTTTCCTCTGCATTTGAATGACAAATTTCTCCACTCTCCCTGAGGGATCTTATCAAAATAGCCAAGTTTCATGGATAATGAGTGAATAGCAGTGACACCGGAAGAGCTGCCATTGATGGATATGTACCCTAGAGGATTCTATCAAAATGATGGCAATGGATCAATAATGAATATATGATTGAGAAGAGGTGACATTAATGAAAACCTGATGCTTTCCATGCATCATGGAATGCACATGAACAGGAGCTTCAAAAATAAGTTGGGAACATTTTTAAGAATATTCTTAGCTTGTGTGCGTGATGAAATTGAACATACTTCAAAATATAGAAGAATTGGATAAGATACTGTAATGATCTATTCATGGGATAATTTGATTTTTGAATTTGATATGCATATTCGATTATTGAACAGTGTATTCTAGCAACACAAACTATTGCAAAAGCTTCCTAATGTTACTCTAATTGAAATTATTTTAAAAGGCAATCATTAAACTTTAATGCTTAAATTTTAATAACCTGCTCTTTTCAGACAACTTGCATAAAACTCACCACAAGCAATCTTTTTGTATTATATTTAATATTTTTCCTATGTTTAAAATAAATTTTGATGATGATGGTCAAAATTTCATGAAACACTATCATCATAAGAATAAAAGAAAGTTCAATCAAGCACAGATTTGAACACTAGAAGGGCAAAACTACTCTAAAATAATTAAAGTGTTTCTTTATCAAAATTCAAGAAAGCAAGACATCATCATAACAGAGAAGTCTTCAAATATAAATCACACTTTGGAGATGTATTAAGAATAAGCGATGCCCTCATATTCTTTTTAATACCTCCTTTTGTAATTTCATCAATTCTTCAACAATAGCATTACTGATTTCTGCATAGTTTTTTTGAAACATGAAAGTTATACAAATGTATATGTATTCAAAATGTCCACATTTATCAATGATAGTTGATCACAAGCTTCAAATCAAGAAATTTGTATTTGAACCCATAGAATTTATGATAATCTAAACTATGACTAGAAGGGAGAACAGTACATTATTCTGGAAATATAGGAAAATTTAAGAGAATGTTTGAGCAGCAGAGGAAAACTAACTACCCAATTAGATCTATTATCAAAAAATTAACATAGTTTTTTCTTAATCATAAAAATAATTAGTGCTTGCACAGCTTTCAAGCTAGTTATTGCAGTCATTTGAATGCTTTGGGGCTGAATAAAGCTTTCTTATGATAAAGAAGATGGTTGTAAACACATTAGTATGTGTACATAGGTGCAACAATTTGATCACCCGTTCAACTCATACAAGAATTATCCAAGGTGCCAGTACCGTGAACCTTCTTTCATTAAGAGCTAGGGATTACATTATCATTGCTTGCTTCAGGCCAACTCATTTTCGAGTCTCAGTATTTTTTTTTCTCTATTTTTTCAACAGTCTGGTATTGATTCAAAAGTTAACTGATAAGAAATAAGTCTGTTCTATCTTAAATAAACAGAGTGCTATTATATTTGAAATTCTTTTGTCATATCTATTCTCTACAGATCAGAAAGCCACGAAGAATATGGGAGCACAAAAGGAGGGAATACGCTAACAAAGAAAAGTAAAAGAATTTCAAACAGTAGAGCAGAGAAAAAGTGAACATTTCTTAGTAAGACAATTTGGCCAAGAAATCAGTACTTATTGTGGTTTCTTAGCAAAATGATTCATCTAAATTGACATGTCAGCAATGGAAAATGTAAAAATAATTCTTGCTGATTATTTCACTGTCAGCAACAATTCATGTTCAGTGCAATCTCTGGTTTGCATTAAGAATAAACATTTGTAAAGAATGGTATATTTTTAATTAAGAACTTGTTATCATTAGAAATGTGGGACATTCTTTTCTTCTCTTAAGGCCAGAAAGGGCCTTCCATTCTGAATTTCTGCTCTGGGTTTCAAGCGCTTATATTTTTCTTTCAAAAGACAAAATACTCACTAAATTGTTTGACACTTCTTTTTTACAACTAAAATAGACTTTGATGTATAGAAATGTAAATAAAATAACACAAAAGCACTAAAATAAGATGCAAGTTTACATGGCATTGATGGATAAACAACTATACAGTAGTATAAAGCAAGTATATGAATCAAAACTCAAGAAAATTAGATTCTTTATTTTTATAACAGAAACTCTTAACTAATCCTAAACAAAAATATGTATAATGTGACTTAAATTCCAAGAGAACACATTGAAAAATTGCAGTAAATAAAAGAAACTTACAAAATTATATAAACATCATTTTATAGAGAAGGGAAATGAAGCTGAACAAAATATAAATTTAGGTTTGAAAGTCATTACATTTTTAATAATTTTTTCAAAGATCAAGAATTATCAAGAATTTTTTTATAATAAAGTGAGGTATTGTCAAACTGAATTGACAGTTAATATTTAAAGCAATGTCATTGTTATAATTCCAAAATTTGCATGTAACAATTAGTTTCCTTGTGGCTTTATTGTACCTTAGATGAAACAAAACAGATTTCACTTGGACATACTATATCAGGTAAACAATATACTGATATATCATGATTGGTATTTGTGAAGGGGTGGCATAATGGTTATCAACATGGAAAACAGAAACAGTGACCCCCTTTTGGGATTCCAGCCAAAGCTGTTTATGTATGACCCCTCAGTACAAAAACTCTTAAGAAAAATATGAATCAACCTCTTCCAGCCGTCTGTTGCATCACCAAATATCTTGATAAAATGTCTCCTCACTGGCATACCATGATGGTTAATAGAGAAGAGATTGGCTGAGTAAAACACTTTCTAATAACTATCTGCCATGGTAGTAGCAGCAAAAACCTATTACCTTTATAGTCAATCTTAGCCAGGACCAAATCATCAATTGGGACTCATGTTGCGAATGTAATATTGGAATGTAATATTGGAATTCTAAATGTTTTCATGACTTTAAAATATCAAAATTCCAAATATGTAAGAAAGAATAGTCAACTTGCTTATTTCAAACTAAACCTTGAGTACAAAAACAAATATTAAGAAAGAGAAAAAAATGAACTTACAAATTAGATTGCATAATATAGAAATTGCATAATGCCAAGTAGATATTCTAAATGATTTGAGTAAATTATATATCACCAACAGAGAGAAAAGGAGGCAAGAACTTCTGAGAAGACACTTTCTTTATGAAAAGAAAAGATTTAAAAAAGTCAAATGATGACTGTGTGCTACCTGCCTGGAAATAAAGAAGGCTTATATGAAGCTATGTCAAAAATGGGAGTTGTGAACACACAAACAACTAATAAATTTGCATGCCAAGTATTTTGTAATGAGAAAAACTTGTATAAACTATCACAATATTTATATAGAGACCTTGTTATAATGAATCATAATCATTGATACTATGCTCATACTAGGGTTTATTTCTGCCAAATTTTATCTTAGTTCTAAAAGCCACAGACAATGCTGTATTGACCATGGGCCACAGGGTGGATTTACGGAGTAGGCCATGGTTTAAAAGTTGTTGTTTTTTGTTTTTCCACATTAACCCTTTTGTTATGGTTGTCGGTTAAACCTGAATTTAACCTCTGAGCTAATCAGCACATATTGGAAAATAACAGGAAAATCATGACAGTTAAAAAAATTATTGAATTAATGACACAATTATAGAAAAATTTGATAAACTGAATAAATATAAGTGTTTCAATGTGAAACAAATTGTTGTGAGCGAAGAAGTTTAAAATCATTATGTAACAAATAAATATACATATCTTTTGGGTGGGGGGAGAGAAAAAATTGACTTGACCCCAATCAAGCTTGATCTTACCCTGGCCATAGTAATACTTGATATATTATTTTAATTATTTTGTTTGAAATTATTTGTCTACGCATAGAAAAATCTATCATGGTAAAACCAAGTTATTTTCATATTAAGAGCAATCATATTAGAAACCATCAACCAAAACTGTCAATAGAGGTTTCTCTCAGTTTTAAAGCTGATCTGGCTGGCTATGTATGTATCGTGCATATAGGCTGCACCAATGTAGCTAGAAGGCTGAAAAGTTGAACATTCACCCCTTTTACGTCTTGAAAAAATGGTTCTTGTTTCTTTTGATTTTAGTGAGGGTACAATTTGCAATGTAAGTTCATTCTAAATTGATCCCTTTGAAATTTAAGATTTTAACAATTACTTCCTAAAGAGCCACATGAAGTAGCTTTATTTACTGATCACCCCTTTTTCCAACTGATCAACCCCAATACAGCATGCTGCCAGAAGACATAAGTCGTATGCCAGTTTAAGTGACTAACCAGACCTGTTTATATAACTTTTATCTATAATTATCATTTGCGTCAACCAATGTGAGTTTAAGAAATATTAAGAATATAAGAAATCATAGAAATAATAATATGTGATTCTAGCAATATAAAAGCAAAAGTAAATTTATTATACATAATCAATCAAAAACGAAAAAAGCCAAATAAATGGTCTGAAAAATCGATGTTACATCATCATTTATTTCATTGTAGAAATCAAATTATGTCATTTTTTATACTTTAAACAGTAAAAAGGGTATTTGGCTAAATAGAAAGTCCTGACAATTTTTATGGTAACTAAGTTTTTGTTCTCATTCCAGTTGGTGTTTTGATATACATCAGAGCTGTATAGATAGATGCAAAATGTCTTGTTTATTCTAAGGACTAGCACCAGCTTCAAGTGCAGTGCACTGTCAATGGAGCTGGCGCCAATGATGTAGGCCTGTCATTGCAGTTGAAGGACACCAGAGGGCACTCATGACTTTGCTTAAAATCAATAGTGAATCTCATGTGGCTTGCAATGTCAAGCACATCCATTTCAAAACTGAATTTAATTGAAGAATTTTTTTTCAGGAAATTTGAACATCAATAGGAACAAGATTAATCGTAGAAATGATTTAGCAATTCTGAATTTAGTAGTATATTACATTTCATGGTCAATATGGTAAGAAAAAAATGAAAAATACAGGTAGACAAAGTTTTAAATAATTTATGTAAAAATCTAGATTCTATGAGATAGCAGTTCAGCAGTATCTACTTTCAGAGATATTTTATTTAATAGGAAGAAATAAAAACCAATTAGGACTTTGTAAATGTCAGAATAAATTAAATTAATCCTTAGCCTAGGAGGGAGAAATAGAAAACTAAAACTGCAGATCATATTTGAAGGGAACACAATGAAATTTCATTTTTAACTATTGACAGAAATGGAATGTATCCATAAAATACTTTGCAAATGAATTTATGTTAGGATTCTTGTCAATAAGAAAAAGAGAAGGAAAGATATTCATTTAAATCATTAATAGTATTAGAAATATTTTGACAAGATATATATATATACTTCCTTATCAAATGATATTTTTTCATGATTAGCAAAATTAAATACCATGCTCTTGATATAAAGCAAAACAGAATAGCATGAATATACACCTTTGAAACTGTTTTTGATAAAATCTTTTTATTCAACTAATATACTGCACCGATTCAAATAAACTAATCATGTAAGCAGTTTGTATCATTACTCAGTATAAAATTCATTCTCCAAGTATTAATTAATATGTCCCTAATCAGTGTATATAGACTAAAAATGGTTAAAGGCAACAAAAACTGAAAGGAAACAGGCAAGAGAATGGCAATGGAAGACTGTTGTTAGAAAATTGACATAAGCTACTTTTGATGACATTGCTGCAATGAAAAAAATAATCCAATGGAAAGTAGTGGTAAAAGTATTGTTTGACTGTTATCAAGAGGGAATGCAAAGAAATCCTATGACTTTTGTGCATTACAAGCCTTATTCTCTGATTGATAAAAGAACTCTATGTACCCATGCAGCTGGCTCAACAGTACTATTCCCCTTTTTTCCAATGTATTAATATCACTGCTACACACAACTGAATGGTTTAATCACAGTTGCTGGGTTTAGATTATCCTTGTCTTTTGATGTTTATACGTATCTATCCGGACTTTTTTCAGCTCTTACTGTTCATAGTACAAACTTACACTCGCACAAACTCCTCTCAATGAGTGGAGAAAATGCTTTTTTGTTTTTTGAAAATTCCCCTCCAAAATAGGTTTTTAGTAAGGGCTCATTATGCTTTGGGAGTTCATACCAGCTTGTTTTTGGAAAATTCAGACTTCTTTTAATGATCATGGCCCTACAAAGACGAGAGAAGTAAGTTATTCATTGATCACTCCTTTTTCTGACTTTCCAATTGATCACTTCCAACATCGCATATATGGGTGGTTGGAATGCTAGTTTCTCTTTTAGTATATACAAATCAAATCAAAATAAACAATCTCAATTTTGTGAAAAAAACAAAAACACTTCTCTTCTTTCCTCACACAATGAAAGTATACCTCTTTTCTTTTTTTCTCAATTAAAAAAATCAGTTCATTTTCATAGAGGACATCTAGATTTATAAGTAAATTTTAACAACTAGTCTTGATTCAGTTAAGTTTATATAATCCATATGAATTAGATAGATGACAATATTTAGATCATCATTGTCATAATCCAATCTTTTAGTTGATTATCCATTGGCACACAGTCTATGCATGATGATGCACATGATTATACAAAATATAATAGCTAGCTTGACCTTTGTTCAAATACCGTTTGACTAAATTTGGCCCTCGAGTATCTTAGGCAGTGAAAAAAAAAAAACAATATAGGTGGTTTTCAGGACATTTGTTGAATTTATTTATAAACCTGCATGGATTCAACAGCAAAAAAAAATCTTTTTACATTGAGAAACAATTTTTTGCAATGAACAGATCCAGTATTCTCAAGTTTTATTAATTCAAACAGGGGGCCTAACGTGAAATACCACACTTCATCTAACAAGTACAAATCCATAAAATACATTCACATACCAACAATGCTTTTGTCTGATGAAATTTTTTTAAGGATTGAAAGAAAAATTTAAATCATCACTTATAATTTCATTGATAATAATGAAACTTTCATGGAGTGTAAAAAACAATAAGTAAATTAGAGAAGTAAGCTCCACTAACAAACTGCCTTGTCTCTTGAGATAGTAAAGTATGAGTAGAGGAATGATGATCAAGAAACAAGAAATTTATTGGCAGCAGTATATTTTAAAGTTGCCTTTGAATTTTTGAGAAAATTTTTGCTCTAAGAACAAAAGAATAAGATAGAGGGAGCCTGGCTATAGCACTGATCTGACAGTTGCACCTGGACCACACAACATGTAATTTTCTTTAACCTAAAACAGAGATGAATGAGATTTCCTTAGAACAGGGATAATTTGTACACATCATACTTATAAAAAGCCCTCAAAATTAAGGCATGAAAATTTGAATATTTTTTCAAATCTTCTATTACTCCCTAAATTCCAGGTCATATCAGCTCTAATGAATTTATCCTGACTTTTTCAGTTTAAATTACAACATAAGCAAATGAGTTACATCAAGATTCTAAATTGAAAATAAGCCAATCAGCAATTGTAACACTCATCAAAGTATCATAGATCATACCTTGTTACTTGAGTGAATTCTACAAACTGAATTAGGAATCCACAATCAATTGTGTATATTGAATCTTTTATAGGTTTTTCTAATTTCATTAAAAAATGAAAAGAGTATATCCGCAAGGAAAGATTTAGATAAAGAAAAATGCTGATTATTCTTATTCATATGTCAAAGCAGGTTTAGATGCGCAACTAAGAACTTGTATTGAACTTATCTCTCTAATATATGTAAAAAGATGGAAACAATTTGTACATGAGATCTTTAAAAATATGAAAAAACATTCAATTCCAAGAATTAAAAATTGAAGCAATATTGTTTCTGTTTCAATTTGAGTGGATTTGACATTTTTGAAGGAAAATATTGCATATCATTATAATTCAACCCTTACATTTAATGAAACAACCGAAAAGTTCAATGTGGCATCCATTATGAAGTTTAAACACCATTATTGCCATGTGAGTGGAAGATGATTTTAGGTAAGAAGCATCTTATCAAGGAAAATGTTTCTTCTAGGTTTCAAGTAAATCTGACATAAAATAGATGAGAATCAATATGGAGACAGACCTACTGACCGACCAACAGAACCTCATATTAAGAGGCGAGGACGCCTGTAGCCTCAATTTTAAAACAAAGTTCAAATGCCATTATTGGCAGATCACGTGACCCTGAGAAGGGGATTTTTTTAGGTAAGAAATATCTCATAAAAAAACCCTTTCAACCAAATTTCAAGAAAATCAGACTCAAAACAGATGAGAATCAATATGGGGGTTGACCAACCATCCAACAGAAGCTATTATAAAGAGGCAAGAATGTCTTTAGCCTCAATTTCAAAACAATGTTTAAATGCCGTCATTGGCAGATCATGTGACCCTGAATAGAAGATTTTTATAAGTAAGAAGCATCTTCTCAATAGACACCTTTCTACCAAGTTTCAAGTAAATCTGACAAAGATGAGAAACAATATCAACCGTTAGGTGGACGGACAGAGACTCTTATAGAGTGACAAGGATGTCTCTAGCTTCTAAAAAATTAGGTACATAAAGCTGCGTGGCAAAATAAGCATTTCATATTTTAAATGTTCGTGAGAGCAGGTAAAACAAACCAGATACCAAGCCACTGTGTACTCATTGATATGAATCATTGGAATTTGCTAATTTAATAACAGGAAAATTATTCCTACTAGAAAAAGGGTTATCCTGAACATTTTCAAGATACAATTGGCAAATTTCATTAAAATTCCAACAAAAATCATGTTCTATATCATCTAAACAAAAAGAAAAGAACTAGCAGCAAACTTGATGGATACTGAAGTGTTCAATCTAGATAGCAACACATCTCATAATAGGAAAATATGAAATCAGAAAAACTGAAAAGTGCTCACTGTAATGTTCCATATCAAAAGTAAAATGGTGATGATAAGTATGATTGAAGAAATATTTCAGTAGATAATTCATTTGAATTGATTTAAAGAACTTTAAATGAAAATTAATAATATCAGGAGTGGAGTGAAGAAAAAGTTCACTCAGCATAGGATAGAGAAGATCTTTTATAATTGTTCTCTGTTACTTAAAACTAAAGTGTTTGAGGGTATATAACACATCATCAATGCAATAGCTTGAACCATACACAAGCTATTATTTTTTGAGTTTTATTTTTATTCAATACCTAGCTTAAGAATAAATGAGGTGACTTTGAACTTCATGATTGCCTAAAAAGTCTGATTACCAGAAGTCAGCTGTGATGTTCCCTAATTTGATTAGTACATCATGCTGTGTTTTGCTTACATAATTTTATAAACAAGGTGTTCCATTCTCCGGCACACAAGAAAATGCTTTGACTTGAAGCAAGCAAAGAAAAAAAACATTTTGATATGAAAGTTAAAATTTACCAGAAATATAAAAATATGTACACATTTGAAACATCAAACCAATTCTCAAGTTGAATGCAAAAATAAAACCTACAAATAATTCCCTCCAAAAAATTCTAAGGTTTTTCTCATCCATGATAAAATTGCTAACAAAAACATTCTTCCATTGGTTTTGAAAATGGAATACTTAAAGTTATTAAGTAACTGTACAATTTCAGGACCTATCAAAAGATGTCATTCTGTGAGATTACCTTTTATCGATCTTACATACAGAAAAGAAATAAAAATAGTATAACTTAAAAAAGCTTTGATAATAAACACTGTTGGCTACAAGTTTTTAGCTTTCTTGATTCAGATAGATAAGTTTTATTGCATCTTCTGTGAAAATTAAGGATATTCTCATTTCCTAAGTAGGTGTTTAGTTTCAAGGTAAGTTTTAAGAAAAGAATTCCTTCTAAGCAGTCAAAACATTTGGTTGGATCAAGAAAGTTTTGTGTGTTGACTATAGCTGAGAAATTGTGCATTGTGTTTGAAAAACTGATATCAGTAATGAATGAGTTGTTCAGGAAATAGTAATTTCCTCAATACTCAATTACCTGATCAGTGATGACTTGATATCATCACAACTCTTTTATAACTGATAAGTAGCAGACGAGATGGGCACTGAGATAATAGCTGAGTAAATAAATTGGTGTAACCTACTATTAAGGAAAATGTAAATATACAAAGAAGTTCGTAAAACTATAAGTCATTCGTACTAATCATAAGGAGGTTATTGATATTAAAAATTTTCACCATAGATCAGAAGAGTAGCAAGAGTAACAAAAGAATATTGAGAAGAAATAAATCAAGTAAGATTTGGGGTGGGGAATAAAAATTATCAATTATAGTACTTTGTATCAACAATATCATAAACGATGAAGAAATAACAAGAAATCACATTTGAAAATAAACTGCATTTTTTGTAAAGAGTGGAATTTTTCAAATTTATTTTGACTGAATAAGATACAAAAATGAAAATCATCCCAAGATTTTGATTTACTTCAAGTATAGGATTTTTAACAATTGATATTCAGTAAATTGGTAAAAAGAATCCACTATAAGAGACAAATTTTAATTCACTTATTTCTCTAAATGAAAGCATTTCTATATAAAATCAGTTTTACTCATTAAAAGTATATTTGCATGATTACATCAGTGGAAAGATTTATTTCTCTTGATAACAACTCAATGATATCAAATAGAGAAAATCCTTCCAGAAGTGATAAATTACCTAATATCATCATAATAGGAACTTACTTCATCCAATTGGTATCACTGAATCATAAAATATTTTAATTCTACAAATTAAAATTCTGCATGCTGTTATCTAAAGGTAAGACAGAATTATCAACTTTTTTCACTAATTACCTTCTAAGAATATCTATTAATGTGAAATGGATAGAACAAGCATGAAATATCTTTGCTATTCAAACCAATTAGAGGAAGACAGAAAAAGTAAAGTTATCCTATTCTTAAATTTTAATATAAGATAGAATTTTAAAAAATTCAATTCAATTTAATAATTTTTTAAAGAGAAGTATATAAACTGAGGACTCACACAACTAATCCTATAAAAAAAATAATTGTGTAAACCAGAGCATTAATCAAATCTCGAGGCATGCTCATCTTGATGGTTCTCAAATTACAGTAGCGTTAGTACAATAAAAGTCGGCTCAATGTTTATTCCTCAGTTAAAGGGAAGTAACTCATTTATTATTATGTTACCCATATGTTATGTGGAAGTGTGTAGAAGGCTGATTGTCATTGTGTCAACAGAAAAGAGAGGCTTAGAAAGTTTCTCCAGTAATGATGGTGGTGGTGCTACTACTGACATGGCTGATGTTACCAGTGCCACAGCTGCCCAAGGTAGAGCATCAATTTTAATCAATATCTTTCTAACCAGTTGAAATGCAAACCAAGGGAGCTATGTTGCAGATAGTAAAGGAAGGGAAATAGGTGGACAGAGGGGAGATACATACATGCAATCAAATTTACATAATTTAATGGTGCTGGACCGAAGCACCGGAGAACAGTGTCTGTTAAAGAAACAGCATTTGGGAGAGCATTTTAAGACAGCTGACATTTCTGGGTCATGGTACTGTAAAGAGATTCTTGCCTGAATGAAAGTAAAACATGTCTGACTACTTCAAGACATTAAATTCAATCAACTGAAGTCCAAACAATGACAGATCAAAGAAAATGGATAAAAAGACTAATGCCTTAAAAAAAACAAAAAACAACGAAATAAACATGGCAATTTAGAGTCTCAGGTATATAACATTGTGGAAGTAAATTAAATTCTTATTTTTATTTATTTTAGTAGATGAAGTATAAAAAATCATTATTTATTTTTGCCTTCATCTCAATTGTTGCTGCTTTTTAAAGCAGCTAAACTCAGGCTGGTTACTCTTCAGCAATGAGTGGATAAATCAACAGCACAGATCGGAATAGAAAATAAGTTCCATGTAAGAATCAAACTCACAACCCTCTATACCAGAGAGTGGCTCGCCTAATCCGCAAACCAGTCGTGCCACTAACCACTGGAACTCAGTTCAAATCGAACCCTTAAACTCACGCCCCGTCAACCATCCCTTCTGTGCCATTTTTGTTATTAACTGGTGTTTCAGTTCAATCCAATGGGTTGTAGGTTTGATTCTCACTTATTCTCTATTCCAATCTGCACTGTTAATTGATTCATTTACTTGAAGAGTACCAAGCTTGAGTTTAGTTGGGATAAAGAGCAGCAACAATTAAGATGAATTAGAAGAATTGCAGCAAAAATGAAGTAAATTCTTTTGACAAATTCTGAAAATATGAACTGATGGAAGATTTTGAAATGTTCTCTCCTAGCAGATTTTATCCCATTTGAAAGAACCTTCAAGTAACATGAGGAAAAATATCAAATGATAAATGGAAACTCTTCAGTAAAAGAAGAATGTTATGCTAAATTAAGGGAGAAGTTCTACAAAATATCTTTAACAGTATTTCTCATGAATTTTATAGATGATTTTTTTTACAATACTTCAAAATTAAATAAGTACTCAAAGGTATTATTCAAATACATTTCAAAAGATTATACGCATAATGAAAAATCCCTTTGCTTAATTCATCCCTTTGTAATTATTTCTGCTGCGATTTCACTTTTTGATGGATTTAATTTATTTGTTTCTTCTGCTGGTAGAAACAAAAGTTTGAGAAAAAATGAAAAGATAATAAATCAAGTCAACTCATTTTAGCAGGGAGAATTTTGATCTAAAAAAAATATTTCTTCCACCAATTTTGGTAATATCTAAAAATTTAATGATAAAACAGAACTGCTTTGATTTATTTATACGTGATTAAAATTTTAAAATGTACCTAGTATTGTAGTAATGGCATAGATAACAGAATTGGCCAATAGAGTTCAAATTCCAGATGGGGGAGTTTCTGTTTACTTCACACTAATGCCTTTGGGAAGAATATGAATCTACCTCTCCCAATAAGTCAGGTCAGAGATTAATTACTCCCTACTACAGGAGTCATGTAACCCAGCACTACCTATCATATGTGATTTGGAGAGGAGATGGGCACCATCAAACAACCTCCGGGGCTCTTAGAAATGCCATGAAGGACCCAGCATGGTACCCAGATGAATTTACTAGATTATGGGATAATTTGATTGAATTTATTCAAGATTTTGAAAAATTATAACAACTTCAATGTATTCATTCATTTCTTTCTGAGCTAGTATGATTTTCTTATTCACCAGAGAGCTATCTTAAAAGTTGTTTCTTATGTAAAACTATTTATCTAATGAAAAATATTTTTTACTAAATATTCAACTACCTTATTTCTAACTTAATATTTTAATGAGTTGGAAAGAGGATGCATATTTCCCACTGCTTTCAACATTTATTTATTAGGTCATATTGAAAAGCTCACTATCTTATGGCATTATGATTAATAAATGATAAACAAGTCAGCAGCCAACATAGGAAATACAGTACTTGTCCAGAAAACAATTCACTTCTAAGTATCCTCACACAACTTGATAAAGGAAATGAGTTTTCAAATAACATTATAATCAAATGTAGCAAATTTTTACTAATGCATTTGTTTTCAAGTGGAAATTGTTATTTTTGACAGTGGATCAAGAATTTTAAAAAATTATTGAATTTTGCTCAGCTATCAAGAAAGTTTGTCAAGCACATGGTAAAAATTTTTGTCACTCAGTACTTTATTCTTGTTAACAGTTACAGAAATTCTGTACGTACATAAGTCCCCAAGGCGGACGCATATTTTTGACATCTTAAAGTATTTTTTTTTTGTTTCATGAAAAAAACTCATGTTTTACAAGGGAGTTTCTACATACAATGTGACTAAAATGTAAAACTCAGCTCTGACTTTCCACCATTGTTTCAAAATTAGAATTAGCATGTGAAAAACAAAAATAAAAAGCTGAGAAAAGCGGAACAAATAAGTAAACGATAAGAAAAAATTGAAAATCTCAGAACTATCAAATTTCAAAAATGGAGAAAAGAACCAAGAGTTCACAGTAAAGAACAAATGAGAAATTTAGTAGCAGCATTTCATTTTAAGAGAAAGTATTATAAAAATAAACCTAAGAGAAGCAATGTGCTTAGAGACCAGTGAAACTGGAAGATGCTTTAAAGGTTTCAGATGAATAGTGAATACTTGGAAATTATCAACATTGAAACAAAGAAACACTTAAAATTGAGGGATGTTAATCTTTTCATCTGAATTATTTCTGTTCAAACTAAAGTCAAAGAAATTCTGCGGTTAACTGAATTCAAAGAAAAGTCAAATAGCATAAAAACACTCTTTTTGTTGAGAAATCTTGTTATATCGTTTAACCTAAAATTTATCAAAATTCATAGATGAAAATACTAAAGTATCATAAATCTGCATGAATATTCAATTCCTTTTTTTGTTAATCAGTCTCTCTTACACACAGTAATATTTTTTGATAATCTTTTTTTTGTCCAAAGTTACATTGTACACTAGATAATTGTCAGAGTATGTCAAAGCAAGTAACATTAATTTAGAAAGAATCAACTAAGATTTCATGAATCCAGTTGAAAATACTATAGTAATTATTATAAAGAACTTGGGAACACAAAATTTGTATTTGGTTTGGAAGCTGAAAAGATCTGATAAATAGACTACTTGAGTGTATTAGCATCTTTCACAACTAAATAGAAAAGAGCTTGATCAAAATATTAATGGTTAGTGCATATCAACAATATCATATTGCCAAGTTTCCCAAACAAAATGATAAAAGCCACATTAAGTATCTAATGATGTTTAAAATAACTGAATATGTATATATATATATCACTAAGCTAATCCATGGATTGCCACAAGAATTCTTATATGGTATTATTATTAAAATAATTAGAATTAAAAAAATCTTGATGCAATATTGATCGAATAATTAAGAAAATAGAAACAAAAAAATTTTATGACTGCAGTGCTTACAATGCTTACCTCAACTTGGAAAGTTTCACATTAGAAAATCTATACATAAAAAGAATTAAGTAAAATTTCATCAAAAGCTGATAATTTCATCAAGTTTATTTTATCCAAGATTTCTAAATATCAAGTTTATATGCTGATGAGAAGCAATATTATGAATAAAACTAAGAGCAGATATTAATGTAAAGCTGTTGCAAACTTCAATGCACGCTAAGATTTGAAAATCATTAAAACAAAATAAGCAAGCAGAGTTACTTCCCTCTTTCCTTTTAATTAGCTGTTTAGTTTGCAAGTTACAATTTATACTGAATGCAAATTCAAGCTAATAACAAAAACTTTTTCAGTAATTGTATCGCATAAAAATACTTTCTGAATTGAATTTACGGTATTAGAGTAAATGATTTTAATGAACAAAGAGAATCTAAAGATGAAGAAATGTATTAATTGTACAACTAATATCTGAATATTTCACAATTAGATGAAGGTATAATTCTAGCAAGGACAGCCTTTTCAAATATATAACCATCTCAATGAACGAACATTTATCTATTTTTAAACAAATCTTTGAAGAGAAAAATTCCTTTTAAGTATAATGAGCGGGTTTGTTTTTTTTTCCCTAACTTTTGCTACTGAAATATTGTGCAGACAGAAAAACAGATGGATTGACAGATTATTTTATACACCTTAGATATCTCTTATACAGCTAAAAATACTGGAAAATATCTGAAAAAATAGCAGAGTTATGTAAAAACATTATAGATAGAATGTAATTATTGAAGACCTTAAGACTTCATACATACTTGACCAAGTTGTTCAAGTAAAAGATAAATGAATAAACTAGAAAGCAAGAGAGTGCATACTTTTACTAAACCGGTCGTCACTAAGAACTGAATGATAATTAGTTCACTAGTTACAATGAAAGGAAAGTAGCCATAAAAATGCCTGGATTCAATCCCAAATTTAAGAAATTCTCTCTTAGCCCATGGCTTACCCTTTGACCAAATGCCATTGGAATTCATTCAGGACTTTTACAGATATAGTATGGATAATCATGAGTATTTAATACTTGGATGCATGGAAAAAAATTTTTTTAAATCTCTTGATTGGAAAAATTCCTGGATCCATCTTAAAATTTAATCAATTCTTTCACACCCCATGGCCTACCCTTCCAGGAAATTTAATTGAAATTTAGTCAGAACTTCTTGAAATATTAGGTGAATATGTAGCTACGATGAGAGTGGTAACTGTAGAAAAATTCTTGGATGGGCCCCAAAATTTGATCACTTCTACTGTAGTCCATTACACTCTTCAACATAAATTCAGAGATATTGTATGGTGTTGACATATCGTTATTATGCAGGAGAGAAAAAAATTCCTTGAACCAGCCTAAAACTTGATAATTCATTCTGTGGCCCACTACTTACTGTTTCACAAAATTTGATTGAAATTGATTAAAAAGTCTGGAAATATTGTGCAGACAGAAAAACAGATGGATTGACAGATAAACACAAGTGAAAGCATATCTTTTTCAACTTCATTGGCATAGGTGAAATATTGCTGAAAATTCACCCAATTATTGTCCAGATCAAATAAAAATTATCTTAAAGCTTAAAGAAATTACTGGCAAAACTGCAGAATTAGGTACTCAGGGTTTACAGTTAAAGAACAGCATTTTTATATCTAGCTGGAGGCAATTTCATAGGTAAATGCGTAAACATTTAATATTCTTGCTATTTGAAGAAACAGAAAAATGTTCATAAATTTAATAAGCATTCAGATAATAAGAATGGAAGAACTATTTTCATAAAAACCACAAAGTTTAAATAAAATGATTAAATTTATATATGTGATGGATAAAAATTGAAAGATAATCATTAACCAACATGTGGTGCTAATATTTCAAAGAATCAGAACAAATAATAGTGGTATGAAATGCTAAAGATTTTTTTGAAATTTCATACAGTGTAACAATTCAATAACTTCAGATGCCACTTTGCTTTTTTGATGAATAAGAATCAAATTATCCAATTTCATTAATGCTTTTAGTATGACACATTTTAACCTGGTAAGAATCAGATAATGTTTCATTTCATAAAATATATATCCAAGATATCTTAAGAGGATATGACGCTTGAGTAAAAAAATGTTACTTGATGTTTTTATCGCAATATTAGAAGTGAAAATAAAGCTAATAGAGTGGTACCTCTTTCAACAAAGACAATTCACTCCACAAAACGTCTTGTTGAGTGAAAATTCATTATGTGAATAATCAAATCAAGAGGATTTCTGTAATTTATTCAAAATTTTTAAAAATATCAGACCTCTGAAATCTTAATAATAACCTAGTAAATGATGTATATTTACTAATTACTTTCTAAATAGTGTATAAATATAAATAAACACGTAAATAATATAATAAATAATCTTATCATAATTCATCAAATGTCTGTCTGAATTCAAGTGCCCATATACTGGATATAATAAATCATTCTTGATAGTTTCATGAAATTGTGTGTTTTTTTTTCCTTGCTAACTGAAAATGTTTTGCCAAGAGGTATTTTTTTGGCAATTGGGACCTCTCACTGAGTAAAATTTCGTTATAAGAGTCCTTCACTAGGAGAGGTACCACTGTATTACATATTTTCAGGGAAAAAAAAAAGAAAAAAGAAAATCAATTATGTGCCAGATGAATATAACTATCTTGATTTTAGAATGTTTAGAATATGAATTGATTAAAAAATTCCTTTAATAGAATTGGCCATGGTGATAGAAAAAGCTCTGACAAAAAAAAAAAACCACAACCCTTGGTTGTTTTAGTTAGTTGAAAGTGTGTTCTTTTGTGAGTGCATTCAACAGTGTGTGTCCAGAATTAATAAAATGGATTATTGTGCTGGCTTAGTCCAATTGCAGAGCCATGGATACAGCTAGCTGTAGACAAGTGATAATTAGAAAGCACATTTTCAAGGGGTTACTTGTTATTGCATAATAACATACAAATATATTCAAAATAGTTATGGGCCATGGATAAAAAGCAGAGGATATATTGAATAGTAATGATATGAAGAGGATGTCAGAAGCAGAAACACGGGGCCCAATTTTCTCATTCACCACTGCATAGCAAACCTGTTTTAGCCTTTAACTACTCAGAATGAATGACTCTTAGGTTTCCTTTTTTTAGAAATTGCTTGTATTGATTTTTTCAATTCAATCCATTCCAGAGGTCAATGCTTCAACAGGAGTCCAGCATTGTAATCATGTCTCGTGCCTCTGTAATCTAATGGCGACTACTTAGGGTTCTTGCATGCATCA
>OY735226.1:18948524-19028524 GCA_963457665.1 Thysanoteuthis rhombus
TATTATCATTTTTGCATTTGACCATTTTTGGTCAATTTCGCAAGTTTTGTTACCCTAAGTGAATCCAAATATCTAGCAACTCTGCATCCAAATTCCTCATTCAGTGATATTATCATAAAAATTGCTTGCATCTAAAAGATGAAAGAAAAAAGAGAATCACTCCTCTTCCTTTGACCCACTAACTCAATAAATCACACTTTCTCTAACACACTCACAACCTCGATGACTTTTTCTGTCAGTCACTCATACACATTTTTTTAAATTTTATTTTAGTTTCAACCAATCAACATTTCTGTGACACTATAAAACCTGCATCTATTCCTCAATGTTATGGCAATAGTCTATCACATTTTACAACCCTTTTATTGTTTTATTAGCTCTCTTAATGTATTTCACATGGACCAATTCATTATAACATTATATAATATATAATTATAATATACTTTCCCAAATTTAAATGGTTGGTGAGAAAATTTCAAAAGAAGAAAGTTTCGGCCAGATACCATTATTCCAAGTAGTGAATAACCCTTTTATTGACACTGAAAACTGCTAAAGGAAAGAGAAGACGGAGATTCAGAGGATACAACCAACCACTCACATAAAATTCCTTTACTCTAGCCTTTTTTATGTTGACAATCTAGAGAAATATTGAGAAACTGATAATCAATGGTACACCAACAATTTGTTGACTGGTTAGTAAGCAGAGTAGTGTGAGCAGAGGAATAATCAATTAGTTAGCAAGCAGAGGAATAATCAATTAGTTAGCAAGAATTTACCTCAAAGTAGACAGCTATTAATGGTAAGATTACTAGGTGTGCTCAAAACAGACCTTGATATGGTGAGCAGATTGACAGAAATACAAGAGAAACAATGAAACAACAGCAGGATGCTGAAAATTTACAATTGTCTCTAATTCAATATCTGCCCATGCAACTCTGCAGTCAACTTGGGCAAATTATGATCAGCTAGATCCATAAATGGATAAAACTGTTCAAGATTTCAACATGGGCTAATTAGTTACAGTGCGATGCTGTGAAGGTCAGAAAGCCTATTGGCAAACATGCAGTGTGCATGGAAACAAACAACATACTTGCTTCTTCCACACATTGTTCTTCTGAGCTATAGCTATCAGAGAATTGGCTTAACATGTATATACAGATTTACGGCCAATGGGATGTTTATTAGATTAAAATGTGCATTCATCAAACAAGAGAGTGTGCAGTATCGCAGAGTAAAATGTACACTCTACCAACGGTTGAGCCTAATGACCAAAATAGCATGTGGCAGAACACCTACAGACTAGTTCACATCTAAGTCATCAGAGAGTCAAACTCTAAGTGGACTGCAAAGCAGACATCATCATCACCATACTTTGGTAGCCAAACATTAGAAAGGCTTATTTTTCTCAAAATTTCAATAACATTTTGTACATGTTTAATTGAACTGGACATTTTTCTGAGCAAACTGGTGAGAATGTAATTACCTCTTGTAAACATGTTCTCATTTTGATAAAAGCTTTGAATTCAATAAGAATAGATAAAACGAGACAAATCATATTCTTAGTGTCACTCTTTAATATGTACACATTTAAATATGAGTTTGTTTTCTATTTGTCACATTAAGCTTGTTCAAGCTTCCCTTATTTTTCAAAGGATATCCTTAGATTCTGAATATAAATACACTCACCTCGCAGCAGAGGTGGAATTTGATTTTTGTATAAGACAGTCGCAAATAAAACTTTAATGCTACAGTCAAGTTGAAAGGATTAGCATAATTTAAAATGATGATTCTTTGTTGGCCAACTGATGAGTGTTGGGGAGAGGAATCAGACTTTTTAAATTCTCAGTAGGTGATTGTTCAGTCGTTAAATGATGACAATCAAATATTTGAAAAGCAATTATATCAGAATTTAAATGGAATAATTATAAAAGTGGTAGTAATAGCTGTGCAAAAGTGGTAATGGAGCAATTGGTTAAGCCTCATTTAGAAAATATCAAAGTATAATAGATTAATCCACTTGATTTCAAAGATTAAAGTGATAAATTATTTGAATTTTATCAAAACTTTTTAAATTTTCAAACTGGTAATTTTCTTGAAGCTACACCCATTTAAACAGTACTTTCTTCTTCAAAGTAACATGATTTGCAAAAATCCAGTGATACTGATGGAATAACAGTTGTACTATGCTAGGCATTCATTATACATAATTTAATAAACAGAATAAATGAAACTGTTCTCAAAATGGATGAATAAATTTATAATAAAATGGCATAGAATATTACCAAATTCCTCAACAAAGAAAAATGAACAAAATTAAAAATATATTAGAATAAATTCATTTTCAAATGATCCCACTACAAATGTATGCATGACCTAATATGAAGTCAGTTTTCTCCATTTTGGAAGCAGTGTATTTCTTATACAACTTCTGAGGGACAAATACAAAAAGAAGCGTCTTTACACACTTCAGTCTTTCATGCAAAGATAAAAAACACACTCCACTTGCTCTTTATCTTGAAAGAATGGCTATTAAAAATTTATCCTCCTCTGAGGGATAGTCTATGTTTCAGATGGGAGTTGATTTTGTGGCAAATGCATGCTAACTCACCCACTTGATGCTAGCCCTAAAGTCTGGGTGGGGCAAGTACAGTAAATTGCTAGCACAGCTTATCCTAAAGAATCAAACTTGGCAACCCTCTCTTCAGATTAAAGCAGAACAAAGAAAATAAAAGAAAAGAAAAGGGAAAAAGATTAAATATAACAGATAACATGGAATCCAAGTATTTTGTATTCCCAAGTGACACAAACTATGTGCTGTTATTCAATTTCCAGTTACTTTTTGTCCATCTCTATTTTTAATTTGCACAAATAATTTGTTATTTTCTGCCTAAGGATGAAAATATTTTGCAATATGTAATCCCTTAAAAAGAGTTGTTGCTGTTGTTGTTGTTGTTATCAATATTGATAAAAGATTATCATTGTTTTCATTATTATCAAATGATAAATGATTTAAAAATGATATTTTGAATTTTGTCTATACATATTTGAAGTATATTCAATACACTGAAGAAATCTATCTTTTTACATTAAGGTGTAAAATAATTTCATTTAGGACAGAAATTAGTTGTTCTTACCTCTATTTACTGTATGTAAATGAAACCTTTTTTCAAAATATATCAACTCATAGAAAAGTGAATACAGAATTACTTTTATCATTTACTCTTCTTCCAGATCATTTGATATTTTAAGCTAAATTCCAAACGATTGTTTTATTAAAACATCTTATACATTGTTTTCCATTATGGTTCCAAAAATTTGATAAAATGATCAATGAGCAACAGCCAAGCAGTCATTTTGTCTCACAAAACAAAATGGTGTCAGAGATCCATGAAATTATTTACTCTAAGTACCATAAAGAAATTGAAAATATTTGTGTTTTAATCCTTGTTTTACTTAAGAATACAATAAATCTTGTTGAGCTTTAGTAAGCTGATTTAAGATTGTAGGGAACAGAGAACTCCCATGTTGTTTTGGTTCACATGATTTTAAATAATAAGTTGGTTCATTTTTGCAGTTAAAGACAACTGAGAGTCTTTCTTTGTTTTCATGCATCATAAAAGGGGAAGCATTTTGGATAAAAATTATAGTACTTAAGCTCAATGAAAGTTCTGATTGCAAAGATGCCCAACCTAATATACAATTTACAATTTATTTTTTTAAGATAAATATTAAAAAAACTTACCTGTACTCCAGGCCACAGACTGAAGTCATCCCTCTGGTGACGTTCGGTCATGTTCAGGCCAGGATAACAGTCAGGACTAGAAAGAGATAAAGAACAAACTTATAGGGATATTGCGGAGCAAATGAATATTAAAAATATAACATGATATAGTATTTTCAAGAACAATTATAATACTTACTATCCCAGAAATTATGCAACCATAAACAATCATGTGCATTTTTCTTTTGGATTTACCAAATCCACCAAAAAATTAAGACTACTAACAAAGAAGAATTACTTATTCTACAAACAATAGATAATTAACATGTAAGACATTCTGTTAAAATTATCTTTCATTCATAAACTAATGAATATTTCTCAAAATTAAACCATATTCAGTTTTGGGCTCATTCAGTTGACAAAAATTAGAAAATTAATATTAATCCAATATATGCTTAGAACATTCGCCTAATCATTAACTATTAATGGCTAAGTGCTCGAAATAATGTGGCTATATTTATTGAATTATTAAGTCAAATTTGGCAATATTCACAACCATGATTATGCTGTGATTCATTTGAAATTAAAATTTACAGTTCAGTAATCACTTTTTGAAATATTTCAAATATACTTGAGAATCAGTCATTAGTATATTCTACTTAAAGGATAAATTCAGATCAGAAATGAAGTTGGCTTTTATCACATTGCACACATTATCTATTACTGTCTATAACTTTGAGAAGAGTCATTATCATATAACTTTGTACATTTTTGTTAATCAAAACCTGGATATGAATACACCAACTTTTTAGGGGACAATTTGAACTCTGTTTTTTTTTTTGTTGATGTTTTGGACAATTCATTTCTTTAGACATCTTCAGGTATAAAATGTTATATTGGTGAGAAGAGACTGTTTGGAGAGACTCTTTTCCTTTACAGATATTACATTTTACATCTGAAGAGGGGCGTAGACATGAATCATCAGAAATCTCATGAGTATATCGAAGATGACAAAAAGAAGAGTTCAAATTGTACAAAAAAATGTTGGTACATTCCTATCCAGGTTTTAATTAACAAAAATGTACAAATAAGAGATATAAAAAATGTTCTTTGAGACAAAAAGTTTCAACTGCATGTCAATGAAAATGTTGACCATAGTTTTTGAAAAGTCAAGTAAGGAGAGAGAAATCTGATTTTTTCTATGAACATATTAGATAATTATAATGCCTTTTTAAGCATCCAACTTTGTTTATTTCTTGAACTTCAAAGACAATTTTCTATGTAGAATTCATTGAGAGAGAGCTTAAATTCAAACATACCAAATGAGACAGATAATAATCAAAAAACAATTCATAATATGCAAATAAGTCAGTGTTACTAATATACAATAATTGGATAATTCTAACTTTTCAAGAAATCTGACATTGAGATTTATTAGATATGAAAAAGAATTCCAAGAGGTATTTTTTCAAAATTTGCCCAAGACTAAATTTTTAGAGATTGAAATCTCTTTCAATGGTTTGTAAGGTTGGGATGCTAACTACAACTCGTTTTTATGAATCATCCATTGATTCAAAGGCTCTTGTTTATATTTGCATTAACACACAGTGTTTCACTGAATTCAAATTAAATTCATACTCGGAAACTGTGACATGTATACAGAGAATGAAAAAAATCCCATATAAATCCAGAATCACAACTATTGTGCAATCAAAATTATCATAAAACCAAGAGTGCTTGAAAAGTTATCAAAAGTAAACAGAAGATGTAAATGGGGTAATTATTCTAAGCAAAAGTTTCTATTCTTTTAAAGAATTGAAAATTTTAAAATGAAATGCTGGCAAATAAAAATCAAGCATGGAAATGTTGTGATATTTGTTGAAGAAGAAATATGAAGCCTCTTAAATATGGAGGCTAAAAGTAAATCATTGCAACTAATATGACAGGCTTTCTTTCCACTCAAAGACTGCAAGCAAGTTTTGTGTGAGAATGAAAAAAGATGAAGCATTTTCCAAAGGGCAGGAAATAGATTATGATTAATTTTGTAATATTATCATGCTAGACAGTGGTGACTGTTTGTACTATTGACAAGGTGATGAGTGCAGTGCAGTTGTATGGAATCAGCGAGTAGAACTAACGACTGTTGACAAGCAGCGGTTTGTTGTTACATCCTGCAACACTGATTAACTATTTGCACAAATGCAAGCAGCTATTGAACACAAACGGATCATGTTATCAAATTTGGTCAGTGATCTCGATATTTTTTAGCACCGAAATTATATTCACTCTTTTCCAATCTACTTTTTAAACAGGCTTTACATTTGACTCACTGTGATTCCTCACCCATTAAATAAAGTGGAATAAAGAAGAGACAGATATATTTATGATGCAGGAGCAATCCATTTGGAGAAATGCTCACAGCTATTTTATTTGGGATCTGTGAGAATATTATTAAAACTGTATCTGAAATTCATTTTTGAAAATTAAATACTTGCTGATATGATATTTACTTTAAAAAAGAATGTTTTACAAAGAAAAGGTAAGGTAAATAAAGATTTTATTTACTTTTCAAACTAATAATGAAGTAAACTCATTTCCTGATTTCAAATAACTTATATTTATATACAGAAAATAAATTGGATTCTTAACTTTTACACCAACATCTTTTCCAACTTGCTTGTTAACGATAATTTTGAGTGCCAAATATAAAAGAAAAATTGATGACTAAGTTTAATTTGGAAAACTGTAAAAATCAAACATCATTTACAATAAGGGATATTCTTTGAAAACAAATGAGAATGATTGAATGACACGAATCATTTTTTGTAATAATCATTTAGTCAATATAAAAAAACTTAGAAAAAAAACACTAAATAAAAGTTGAGACAAAACTTATTGGAACTTTATTAAATGCCTTAAAGTTTTTACTCTTCAACTTCAGAAGTAAAACATACATAAATCAATTGAAACATTGATTTTAGACATAATCTGAAATCAATCTTTCAATGAATTTAAATAGCAGTTTAAAACAATTTTTAGGTTACTGTTTTTTAATACGAGTTAATTCAGATAATTTAAGTCCTAAAAATAACTGATTCTTTTATGCGTACATTTTTCTTGAAATTTATTTCAAAATGAAAGAATTAATGGCATATCAACATTCATAATGAATTTATTGAGAGGAAATTGTTAGAAATGTTTCTAGGCCGTGTTTTATTGAAAGCAAATGATACAAGTAAAAGAATCAGTGTGGCATAGTTATTTATATCTGCGTGATTCTTTTAGTGACAGACAGATGCAAACAGAGAGACAAATGGACACAGAGATGCAGAGAGATGCAGAGACAGACAGACAGAAAGAGACATACACACCTTTCACTTGCAGAATAAAACTTAGTAAGTCAGAAATCAGGAAAACTGTTTGCCATAAAAGAATTATACCTTGAAGAATAAGCTTGGAAAGGTTGTAATAACAAATAGAGGGAAGGAGATTTATTCCGAAAAATGGACCCTTCACTTGTTAATGCATAGCAAATTTAGCCCTCAGGTCAACACAACTCTACTGGTAGGGACAGCATGGAGACCAAGCATCATATAATTGTTTGCCACCCAGTTTATATCTGAGCAGTCTGGTACATAATGTTTCAAGTAATTCTCAAGTAAAAGGTTGACAGGTGGAAGGTGATTACACAAAGGTAGCTGATAAGAATAGGCCAGAAATAGTAGTCTCTGATTTGGGAGGCTTAATAGTTTTACAGAATACAGTCCTATTAATAAAACCAATCATGCCCATTTTCTCATTGATGGACATTTTTTCAAGATAAGATGGAAGCGAAGACAAAGGTTGATAAAAAAATGAATTTTAAAAAAATTTTCCACAATAGCAGAGGGTAAAATCAGTTTTGTGATACAGAAATACCAAAATGTAATAATTGGAATTTTATCAATTGTTATCATAAATATAAAAGCAGAGCAGTGGTAACGAAAGCAGAAAATATTAGTGGGTTGGTTCAAATAGATATCATAGATATAAACTGGGAGCAAAGAGAAAAACAGTTGGCTAGCATAGAAATTTAACATACACTAATACTGACATATGCAGTTTATCAATACCTCATCTTTATCAGGTAATGGATTAAACTCAGCTGAATAATAAATATTTAATATAAAGAATGATAGCCAATCTTTTTAGATACGTCCACACTCTTATATTAGGGTTTGTCCATCCCCAATATGTTCAAAATCAATTTTTGCTACTTGGTAGAAAGAATCTAGTCCTGCATCTCCACTGTGCTCTAACTTGAAGAATAAAACTAAATTGGGTAGCTTCTATCCATTACGTCATGTTTTAGTAGGAAGGTTCAATTTGATATACAATTACAATGCTGAACTGGACCCAGATGTTATGGCCACTTAAAAAAAATTTTGATGTCATAAAAATTCAAAAAACAAAACGAAATAATCTGATAAGATATTCTTTCTTTAGGAAGTTGTTTTTTTACCTGACCTCATATTGGTACAATAAAGATACTGTTAATACAAATCTTTTACTAAGTCTATAACTGGAAGCAGGCAGAGCAGAAAGTAGCCAATACTTATATCTTTCATATGATCTTTTCCGGGAAAGCCAATTTTATTTTTTGACCAACTGCTTTCAACTCTTCTTTACATCCATTGTCAATACTTTTTTCATAAAAATAAAATGTACACTCATTTGTAGAATTACAAAATAAATGAATAAATAAATAAATGGATGGATGGATGGTGTAAACTAAAGAATCCCAACTTCTCTTTCTAATTACGTATAAATAATTGCTATTTATATCACAAATAGTAAAAGTATTAAAAGTAATGTAATCCTAGTTAAGAAAAGATAAGCTAATTATGTCACTTTTATAGGATAATTCCTTAATTGTAGACCCTTGATTAAACACTTGTTTATGATTTTGTTTTAGATCATACAAACAAATCTAGAAAGGCTAATTATGGAACAGTTCAATGTCAGATAAGAATGAATGGTTTTGCTAGTTATGCTACAATTTAGTCTTAGTGTTTGTATACAAAAAAGCCTACAAGAGATTGTTCAGTAAAGTCACTGTCATATAATGAGAAACAAAAATATCCAAGTAATGAAATGTACATTAAACCTAGATGTTCCTATAGTCAAATAAGAATAAAAACAAACAAACCGATAGTAAATAAGTACAATAATAATGAATGATCTCTTACTTGGTTTAACGCCTTTTTTATCCAAAATTGAAACTTGTCAACAAAAAAGTATTTTTCTCTTTGCTCGGTAGCCAGCATTAACTTAGTTCAAAAGTATAGTTTTATAGTAGGTGAATTAAAATAAGACTCGATTAGCAGTTAACAAATAATGACCAAAACATTCAGTGAATTTCATCAGATATGTATATTCCTTGATGGATAGTTACTAAACAGGACATTAAAGCAATCAATAATTTTTATAACACAAAATTCCAGCCAAGAAAACAAGAATTAGAATGGCTATTATCAGTCAAATATTTGATTTCATAAGACAAACGCATTTTTCTGTAAATGAATAGTTTTCAAATGATGGTACCTAATAACATGACTGTTAAAGAACTATAATAGGGATACAAGACATTACTTACGTATTATCTGTGATAGTGGTTGAGGGGGAATGATAATGAATATAATAATAATAATAATAATAATAATTATGGTAAGCAGATAAAAAACATGTTAAAGGTGTAAGTAAATTTGAATATTGAGTTACATGGATTTTTACAAGATAATATTTAGAAAGGCCAAGAAACTTATCTAGTAATCTCAATAAAAAAAATAGGACGTTTTTCTTTAAAAAAAAAAAAAGTGGAGGTGAAAAGATAAATGCAAAGAAGAAATAGAAAAGCTTTAAGTTGCAGTGAAGCCTATTAAGTAAGGTAGCTGATGCTAAAAGCTAAGGAGCAAACAGACTCCCATAGCCATGAGCAGAGAAGACATGCTGCTCGCTCAGATAATTACTAGGGTTGCATGATCAAAGGCTTGCAAATAATGCTTTAAGCAGTTAGAAGTGCTTAGCCACAGATCCAACACTTCAATAGTGACAGCAAATCATTGCTGAATAAGAGACACAATGTTCACAGGCCATGACAAAGCACAGCATCACAGGTGAGGTACTCTGGTGATTTACCAAGTTAACATCTTAAATGTCTGCAATTAGCCCAAAATACTATAAGGCTAATTCCTGTAACAAGCTAAGAGGAGCAACAAGAATTTATAATCAAAAATCAAAAGAATATCATTAAATTATATTTCATCAGTTCAACTTGAGTATGTATTTGTTTTTCTCTTCGTGAACGTACATGATTTTTATTGGTAAAATTTCAGCCTTGCTGGTCAATACCATTTCCAAACTTGATTACAAAAGTGTTAAAAGAAATTTTGTTATGCTCTAGTAATTCAGTTTGAATATGGTGTTGAGCAGTAGTATGTTCGCCAAAAAGAAAAACAAATATATATACTTATTAATATTGTGCTACTAAGGAGATCATTAAAACATATTAACTTATGGGGGGGGAGCAAGATAAATGCCAATGAAAAAAATGGTAAAAATACATAAGGATTTCGAGAAAGATTAATGAGAATTGTTCAGATGTTCTGAATTACTAAATCAAAACTAGATATTCACTTTAACAACTTAGAGAGCATTGATGAATACAAGTGAGTAGAATATGCTGATTGAATGACAATTTACAACAGTACTGACTGAATTAGAATAAAATGGTGAATTATAAACACCATGGAAATAAATTCATATAAACAAGGTTCATGGCCAGATGGTATCATCTTGCTAAGTCTACTACCATGTAAATACCATTTGGTATTTAAGGTGTCAGCAGACATGCAGTAAGTATAGCATAAATTTTCAACACTATTTAAACATTTTAGATCAAATGCTGCAATCAAGAAGGAAAACATAAATTACAAAGAAATACACAGAGACTTATACTAACATTAGTATGATCTAATGAAGAAAAGATAGAGTAAAAAAAAGTGAGAGAAAAATATGAGAACCATTTGAAACAAAAAAGGAATTCTAATACGCAGATCATCATCAAATTTAGCAGAAAACAATAAATTCAAATCTTGTCATCTATGCAAGCTAGGCAATGCTAAATTCAGAATCATCAATATATAATCTAATGTCACCACAAGTCAGAGTATTATCAATTTCAGGGATTGTAAAATAGATTTAATGTAAAGAAAACTGTTTATTGCTTTGAAGTGAAAATCAGAACAATAAGAACATGTATACAAATAATTCAGATAAACCTGTGGCATTCTAAATAACAAATTATGGTTTAAATCAAATTACGAGGAAAAATTAATAAGACTATTCCGAGTTAAACTCAATATCAGAATAAAACATTGATCCGGGCATTAATTACTATCAATGTTCTCATAATAGTTAGCAATCAGAAAATTTTTATCATGATAGCATATTTAATTGTTAAGAACATTGCGTAAAGCATGCACTTGGTAAGAATTAAAGTAAATAATTTGAGTAATTTTATTATTGAACACAGCTAAGAATACTGTTTCAAGGTATTTTGAAATAAGATATATATCACTCCTTAAACTAGGGATTGTAAAAATTACATCAAAACTGAACTGGAAAGCCAATTAATTATGTTTAAATCTAATATTAACATCTATTTAAACTAAATGAATTCACATCTTACATCTACATCAATCACTCATATCCTTCAATGCTATTTTCTGATTTGATAAAAATAAGAAAAATTAATCTAATGTGACATAATATACTATATAAGATGATTAGATTAAAAACTATCAGCATACAATTTACAGTTCAAATGGAAATATGCATTATACTTGCTGCTTCCAATCTATAAGTAATACATAGACAATTATATCTACAAATTCTACATGTTAAAATAATTCAAACAGGGCAAATTTCTATAAAATCATGACATCTTGAGGATATCTGCTCAAAATGCAAGAATACTACTTCCACTCCTATATGCTCTATTACTTCATTGTTCATTCAAAACAGAGTTATCAGTTTGATCAATCAATCTTTATTTCTATTCCCAACTAATCACCACCGTTTTATCCTTCTCCTTTATTTGCCACACCTTATGCTTTTATTCAATTTACCTCTTTTCTTTATAAATTTAACCTCAATATCACTGCTGGAGTGTCCCCAACAAAAAAGATTAATACCCATGTTGGGTGCTATTTCAAACATAAATGTAAGATTTAAAATATACATCAAATGACAGATTTTTTTACAGTTGAAAATATCTTATTGAAAAGAACAAAGATCAATTTGCATATTATGATGAAAGAAAAAAAAAACTTCAAAATCATTCTTTAAAATTTTCATTTAAATAAGTAAACATTTTGGAAGTGGAAAATACCTGAAGGTAAAAAGGCTTAAATTATAGGAGTAATTGTAATTATTGAATTTTGTTCCCATCACTGCTCTAAACAAATTCCTCTGGTTTTGATGTAAATCATTTTTTTTCTTCAAATTTTGCACACAGAGAAGATGAAATTTAGGTATTAAGTGACACTTCACAAAGGATTGTTGAGAACTGAAAAATGGAAAACCAAAATTACTGTAAATCACCTTTTTCTACACACCATTTAAATTCCTCAAAATTGAGTTTGTTCAAATCCTTTGAAATCTACCACTGAAGGGAGATTGAACTACAAGGGGAAAATTAAAGAAATGACCTAAATCATCCACAGCACTTTCTTAAGAGAATTTTCTTTTTTCTTTTTGATTGTAATTCTGATGCAAACCAACCTGACCTTTTTAAACATTGGAGGCCAAACCAATAGACACAAGGTATTCTATTGATTTACTTTGCTTTTAAAGGCACTTAAATAAGCATGGATTGCAAGAAGCAGATGAAAAAAAATGTCAAAATAAGTAGTGAAATCTAAAACAGAAAATAAACACAGGTTTTATTTTTAGAAAAACACTTCATTTTTATATACTTCAAGGAATGTGATTCTTTGGTCATGGAAAATAATAATCCTAACTCTAGATCTCTAGAGATTATAAACATAAGCAATAACTCAACAAACTATTTTACCTAGCACTAAATCACAAGATCAAGGACAAAACCAACTCCTGTTGCTAAACCAAGACACAGAATGAGGGTTACATAGACAATGAAAAGTTGATAAAATGGTGCGAATCAAAGCTATTATCATAATTGACAACTATGTAAATAAAGGCAGTGCCCTTCATAAAGTCAGTTGATGTATAGCCAAATTAGAAATTGTGTCCTAAATTTGTTTGATTCTGGTAGTGGAAATGTATTTCTACTCTAGTCCAAAAAGTAAAACAAATTTAAACAAATTAAATAGTTTGATAAATCCTTTAGAATATATCAAATTTCTGAGTTGTAAGCGCTTAACCAGAAGGAAAGTAACAAAATTAAGTAAAATTAAGATCCCTACAAAATGTAATGCAAATAAAATAATGACTAATACAAATAAAAGTTCAAAACAATAATTGTATATTATAAAACTGATGACTTAATGACAGGTTTGGACTAGTAGTTTGGATAAATCATCAAGTCAGGCTGACACCCTACAAGAACTTTGGCAGTTGTCAACAACTGGTATTAAAAGTAAAAAACATTTCTAATAGTTACCTTTATGGATAATGTAAAGAAGAAGAGGTTTTCTCCTAAGTATGGAATCTCTATGCTTCATACAACTAAGCTAACCCTTAAATTCATTAAAGAAAATAACTGATCAAAACCCGTGGATCATTTTTCAAATTTCTTTTCAATTCAATTCATAGATGAGTTAACAAAGTCTCTTAAAATCTGTTAGAGGGTTTAACCCTGAAAGAAATTTTTCAAAATATCCACATTGTACAAGCAAAAGTTTGTTTAATAAGATTACATTCTTGACAACTCTATATTTAGCAATGATTCTGGTATCCCTAAAATGATAAAATTCATTCCTTATACCTGATGCAATAATTTTTAAAATTTGTTCTCATCTAATATTTTTGTTTTTACAAGGTTAAAGACCTTTCAGAG
Organism: Thysanoteuthis rhombus; assembly: GCA_963457665.1. Classification (NCBI taxonomy): domain Eukaryota; kingdom Metazoa; phylum Mollusca; class Cephalopoda; order Oegopsida; family Thysanoteuthidae; genus Thysanoteuthis; species Thysanoteuthis major. The sequence continues at coordinate 18,962,324 of OY735226.1, forward strand.
CTCACTGAGAATAAAGTAAAACATTAATTCTAAAATGATACATTGTCCAATTAGTTAGATGAAATCAATTAAACCTGAAAAAATATTTGCTCACTAGATTAAACTATGACTGCTACATAAATAAACAAATGTTAGAATAATCATAATGGCTGTAAACATGATTTGAAGCAAGAATTATGGCTTTCAGCCCAAATGTTCTTTCTGCAAGATCCTGAAAAAATTTACAGCTGCATTTTAAGTTATCAGAGATGTAATAGGAAAACAATATGTGATAAATGTGCAAAAAGGAAAAATGAGAAAATATTAAGGCAGCTGTTTGTTCCACAACCATCATTGATTTCTACATTTTTTTTTTTTCTGAATCAATATAAACTTGTAATATCTAGTACAATCATGTTAAATATTTAGAGGAAAGAGGAAAATTATTTTAAGTGTCAGTCAATAAAACTGTATTGAAACAGACAATGAAACTGTATAAAAATGGATAATGAACAATAAACCAGTGTATCAAATGTATAATTCTTTTAGTAATAGGAGTAGTAGCAGTAATTATCCATGACAATAATTGGGACTGTGCAGGGAATATCAATTGGAATGTTGGCAAAATAATATCTCATCTTTCCTTTCCTCTCTAATTTCAAAATATTCATTAGTTTAAAGGACCAACATAGAATCATAGGTACAGTTCAATTAAAGTTAATACTTTAAGTTTTCAAAATGATATGCAAATCAATATGTCTATTACAGTCAAGGAATATTTTTAAATTTTAAAGGAACAGCAAAATGTTCTCTTTTTTCAGCAACAAAGGTCAGAGAAGCCTGCACAGAAAATTTAATAAAAGTGATAAACAAGGAAATTCAATAGAAATATTTAGACACTGGAACTCATTTTAAAATTTCAATTTTGTAGTGTTTTGAAAAGATCAGTGTGAAAAAATGTCACGAAAAATATCAGAAATAACCCAGCTTTCCATTTGATACTATCACTTAAAATTCCAAAAACTCTTAGCAATTCTTGAACATAGCATATATGATATGACATTTGCAGCAATCATTATTGTGAAGTGACAAAAACTGATAACGATCTGGAACTGTGTCATTGTGTCTATAATCAGGAATAGTAGACAAATCCACAAGACATCCTTTGTTAATGTAAAATTATTTGTTAAAAATCATGCTTCTTTTGTGTTATACACATCATTTTTTTCTTTTGACATTTCATTTTTCAATGCCCAGCAATTTAAAAAGAAAAATTCATTGTTTAAATTATCTTGGCCTTTTAACTAATGAATTTAAAATATTTCTTATGAAAGTAAAATCAGTTTCTTCTCTCAATTAGATAAATTCATGTACTGTACATACTATAGCTGTGAAATTCTTTATATTTTTTATATCTATGACTATCATTATCATGACAATCTCAACTGTTACTCTGAAATTAATTTGGGGGCATTTGTTTTCAAATCCATATTAAAGTTATGTTCAATCTGTTCCAAAAATAAAACCAGTGTATCAAATAATTCATTTTCTGCAAAAAAAAAATATTCAAGTGAAACAAATAAGAGACAATATGAATGAATCTAAAAAAAGCCACGACCATAATAAAAACTGAAAGTAACTCATAAATAAAGAATTTTAAAAATCTAATAAAAACCTGAATGCATATCAGAAAAAATGCTAAAATATCCAAGATTTTGATAAAAAGGCTGTAAGATGGTTTATATATTACTGTTTGGAAGAAAATTACTTCTTTAAATGCGGACATTTCAAAAGTAAAGGTTTCTGTTTATAGTAATTACATATCAGAAATATGCCTAACATTTCTCACTAAAAGGGAAATAGTAAATAAACTAGTCAATTGTGATAAAAGATCACATAACCTATTTCAATTTTCTAAAAACTCTGGCCACTTTAAGCAATCAATGACCAGAGTTTTTATGAGTTTGTTTGGCTTTATTGTCTTCTTCTCCCACAAGCAGACATAAATCAAACATTTTCATCAACTGTCTATTATCTAATTAAGATTACATTACAAGTCACAGTAAAATAAACAGAAGCATAAACTTATTAGCAATTACAATGATCATTAGATCTAGTCATGAAACATTTATAATACCTATAGCAACTCTTTATGATATATGATGGAGATTTACACATTTGTGCTTATTTTCAATTATTTCAGAGAATATATGAGAAATTTAAAAAATCTAATACATTTCTACTCTGAAGAAAATCTTATACTTGGAAAAAGCCATGTAATTTTTCAGTTTCTTATACTCCTATTGCTGTCACATCCACTTATGTAGACATATGTTTAGTATTTCTCCATGTAATATATATTACCATTAATTAAGTGATTGGAGGGATAAAGTTTTTATGTAATGATGCAAAGAGCAGATCAATCTTGTGATACAAACAAGTAACAAACTAATACTATAAAGTATATATTCAAAGGTCCACAAGAATTATAATATGAGAATACAAATGAATTATTCTACTGGTGAGTATATTGACAAATAGAAACATAGTAAATTATTCTATCTTACTTGAAAAACTGATACACAAGAAAAAATAAAGCAAAATTTAGATGAAGTCTCGGCATGTCTTTTACAATGTAATTGATACTTGCAATGAGATGTGCATTTTAAAACAACTCTATTTGTATGAGTGAAAGTTAACAAACAAAAAACAAACAAAGATTAACATCAAGTCTATATTTTGGGTTTCATAAACATGTAAAAATATATACCTATTTAAAGCTCACATAGAAATGAAATTTTGTTAAATAGGTACTAGAATTATTTCACTGTTTTATTCTCAATTGCCAGAATTAGTGAACAATATAAAAATAATTACTGAAATATGACTGCTGTATGATAAAAATAAGATTTTTAAACATCAATCAAAGCAAAAATATCAATAGAAAATATACATTTGGCCATGAAAAATTAACATTATTCAAATACTAAAAATATATATCATTCGCATCAATATATTTTTTCACTTTTAGAACAATAATCATTTAGAATTATAGCATGATGTGTTTTTATCAACTAACCAACAACTATAGGAATGAATATCAAAAAGAGTAATACTCATTAAGAAAATAATACTGATATGTTTCTTCATATCTCAAGTCAACATTTCATTTCAAGAACAAATAATTTACTTTTGAAAAGTTTGACATACATCTTTTATTTTCAATAAGAAGCTATTCATTTGTTTAACAAAAACGTTTTTTCCTAAAAATGGATTTTCTGTCAACGTAAATGAATGCTAATTCGTGTTAAATCATAGAAAATTACCTTCAGTACTTTTCTTACATCATCTTTTATTTTTTTATCATCCTCTGAATTTATTCTAAATAAATAACCTTTTTGCTGCAAAAAAATAGTGTAGTCCTTTATAAGAATACTAAAACACATCATTTGTGCCAACAATAGTTCATGTTTTTCAGGGGGCGATGCTCAAAATTAAAACACACCAACATTAGTTCAAATCTCAACACTGGAAATCTAACGACTAGAAAGGGTATATAAAACTAAGAAAAATAAACTAATGCACATCAGAAAGCTGTGCTTTAGTACGGTAATCAGGACTAGCACTCATCATGTTTTATAAGAAATGTAACTAGACATGAAAGATTACGTAAGAGAAAAGGGCCCCCAAAAGCAGACAAACAACTTATAGCAAAAGGAACAAGCAGCATTTCAAGAGACATGGCAGTGAAAATTTGATCCAAATTTCCTCATTTAACTTCCATTATTTTTATTTGTTCAAGTAACCATTTCAGGGGAATTGTTCTCAGATATGTCTTCTTTATTTAATTAACTTTTAATAGTTGTCACAGACTAATTGTAAAATAGTTTCACACTATTTTTCCAACTTGTGGTTTTTGACTTGGATTTTTTTTTCCTTCAAAACATTTGTTCCTAATTGAAAGAATTAGGTTTTACAATAAGTTTGGGTAATTAGTTTGTAAGATTTCTCCTGATTAGAGACACTTCAATATTTATTTGAAGCTAGAAAATTATTTTAAAAACTTTTCTAAGTATTTTACCAGTAAAATGCTCACATTTTGTCCATCAATTACTTCTAGGCTGAAAAAAAAAGGCATGAAATGAAACAATTCAAAACAAATCTAATTAATACCTAAAATTACTGTATAGTGGAGTGATTTTAATGTCATTAACATGAAAGTACTGAGAGCTTTAGAATAATACCTAGTTTAATAGGATTTAGTTAAAGTGAAATCAGATTATAGAAGAGCGTGCTGCTATAGTGAATCCAAGAAAAAGATCACGACAGTAAAGGAGATGCTGGCAAAATGGCAGCAGTTGAGGGGCCACCTCCAGTTTTGTATCATCATGCCCTGTGCTCAACTTTCAAGCCGACTTTATTCACTCAAGCACATCAAACAACTGGCTTAAAATGAGAATTTTTCAAAATTTTTATTCAAAATTTGCTCAGGGGGAATTGATCTGGTGACCTCAATCTGCATCTTTGCCTGCCTGCCAGCCTAATGTGACCGGGGTATGTGACAGATCCATGCCTTGGCAATAACAATCCTGTCTATGACAGATAATATGCTAGTTGTAGGGGCCAAAGCCTTTACTTTTTTTACACTTGACAATTTGCTCCTTTTTTTTCTTCAGTCCTCAAAAAAGTTCACCCCAAATCAACCTTTTAAGTTCATTAAACAAATGCATCTGAGAACAGCAACACAACTGATGGAATCCTGAATTACAATTGTATAAAAGTCATCAAAATTATTATTTATGAGAATTTCACAATTCCTAACTTGCATGAGTATTTTTCCAATGGTATTTTTTTTAAAAAAGGTGATAACCCAAACATATCTGTTTCTGCAAAAATTTCATGAAAGATTTTCATTTAATCAGATCATAAAATAATTTTCTCAAAAGATTAAATGGAAGTAAAAGAATATTTTATACATTAACAAATACTTTTGGTAACTGATTCTGCAAGGAATAATTAATTCTAATGCTCAAAATTTATGTTACTTTTTGTAGCAAGTAGACAACTATTATAGTCAGCTAGTACGATTCTCCTGTAATGTGACCTTCAACCAGTTTTGACAAAACACAAGTAAATTATACTTAAATAAACTTTCCATCAAGTATTAAGTTAAAAACATGCTAAATGAATAGTACAAGAAATTATGAATCATTCTTTTACTTCCAATCAACATCAATCACGATTTTCAGGTTCTTTGAAAATACTATCTCGTTACATGAATTCAGAGCAACTCAAACTAAGCATCAATTATATTATCTTTTACACGGCATTTACTAAAATATTCAAAAAGATACTTTCTTTAAATTAGTAATAGACAATGTTCAAGTCATTACATAATATAAAAGTATCCTTAAAAGCTTATCAATATCATTTGCACTAAAAATATTAAGTACCTTTAAATGTTCAAGAAGAAAATGGTTCATTCACATTTTTAAAATGTTATTCCCAAATCTGTTTCAGATAGAATTTAGCTGATTGTTTCACTCATCTTCTGAATTAAGTTATGAATCAAAGCATTCAAATTTGGTCAACCAAAGTTTGTGTTGCATTTCAACAAGTACCTATTTAACAAATTATTGTTTGTTTTTATATTTAATGTGACTCTTAAGATAAAGATCAAAATCATTGGAAAAATAAACCAAACAAAAAGAATCAAGCATAGGAGATGTGGGATTTACTGAGAAATATCTCAAGTTTTATTTACTGTAGCATTGATAGTAAATGTTATTAATCAGGATATTAAAGAGTAACTTAGACTAAATTTGATCGACAAAAATTAGCCCCAAAACTAAAAAAAACATCCAAGTAATAATAACATTTGTACAGGATTCATGCAGAGTGAATACTGCAAAATGATAACAGAGAATAAATCATCAGTAGACTGATATAATTTACTGTCGTTTGCTAGTTTAACATTTTTAAAAAGTCATCTATATATATGTTGAAGAAAATGTGCAAATCTAATACCATTATGAAATTTAAAAAAAAAAAAGAAACGAGTATTAAAGTGCACAAAGACTGATGACGGTAAGTAAGCAAAGTCTGTCAATTTATTTAGAAAATAGTCCTAATATGTCAAGAAAAAAAGAAAGATTTATTTTTGAAAATTAAGAAAAAAACTTACTTCATCTCTATTATCTTACTTAACTGAACATGCAAAATTTGATTTTCCATGTTATACGATGATTCTTTTAAAAGCATATCTATATTTTCATTAAAATATTGACAGGTAACTTAATCAAATAAAAGTATTTCAAAAACAATGAATTATATCAGGTAGAGAACCAAAGAAAATCAAGTTTAAATTCTATTTTGAACTAAAGAATTACTTCCAAGATAGAGATTTTAAAACTTAGATAAGATACTATTACAAAATACTAATTAAAAACAACTCATGAGTCATGATCTACACCTCATAGTTAATGAAGAGATAAAAAACACAAAAGTGACAAATAGATCACGGTAAAGTCTTGTGAACGCTTTATCATAAATTAAAATTTTCTGTAAAATTTAAAATGTTGTTCAAAAAACAGTTCTGCTCTGCATGAGTTATGTACCTTTATAAAGAAAATGCTTTTTAGATGCTTAACAGACGACTTCAAATTTAAGTCTAAGAAAGAACGAAACCAACACATTTTTTTAAGGACATTAATCAAGTATTTTTTTTATAAACTGTAAGATAGTGAGCGTATGAATAGAAGAACTTTCCTAAATTTTTTAGTTCAGCACAAACAAAAACTCAAAATATGAAAATATACAAATCTTTTTCAAGGAAGAATTTAAAAAAAAATATTATCTGATTCAACACAAGTAATTTTGACCAACTCGTTGGATTGATTGCCAGCAAAATAAATAGATTTCAATGAGTATAAGGTGGGCATCATGAAGTATCCAATAAATAGCTTTGTCTTTATTTTGTTTCAAATTCTTCTTCCTTAATTCAAGGTAAAACTGAAAAGACTAGTAAATTAAAATAGTCATTTAACAATCTTTCGTTACCCAGATGCTACCCAAGTTTAAAACCTAGTGTAGCAGTGCTTTACAAAACAGAGTATTCCAGCGCAAGTCTTTAAAACAAAAAGATCTATTCAAACGAAAGAGTGAAGACGAAGAAATCAGTCTAATTTTAGAGAAAAGGGTTTAGTCAGCAGGAATTTTCAATAAAAACTATGTTGCATTTACACAAACAAAAAACAAGTTCGCATTGAAGTATTTCCAAGTTTGTGAACCAGAAACAATCCATCTTGTGGTTTAGTCGTGTAGCTTAATAGTTTCATTATAAAACTGACTAAACAAAAACTTATATAGAAATAACATTTATATCCACTAGAATAAATTGAGGCAAAGTTGAGAAAGTTTTGGAAACTAAATGACAGAATACGACAGAATGTATTATTGAAAATCAGGATAATTTTTTAAAAATCAATGATGGAAAACAAAAAACTAAGTAAAGAGTGAAAATGCTTAAAAAAGAATATTTGTGGATTTGGGCTGAATTAAATAGCGTATCTTCATGATAAGTTGTAGACAGACCTAGCCTCTAGTGAATGTACTAGACAGGCAGATGTTACCCAAGTTTAAAACGTACTGTAGCGCGATCCTCGTAACAATTGTGCAAAATCACTAAAATGCTACGGGCTGTTCATGTAACCTGGCACACTAGGTACATAGAATCAGGGTATTATCATCATTCACAAAGCTTAGAGCATAACATCTCTAAACTATGATAGAGAGTAACAATATAATGCTGCTTATCAGGGAACTGAAATTCACATTTTCATAAAATGCCAACTTTCACATTTGACCCCAAAATTCGCAAAGTAAAGTTTTCTAATTATAGATATGAATTTTCAAGTGAGAAGGAAAAAAAATTAAATATCGTTAGGTAAAAAACAACTACAAATTTGTGTAATAGAAAACGAGATATTCAAGTATAATTAAACAAACATTTAAAAAAGTCAACTTTAAAGGTAATGAACGTACGAAAATAAAAATAAAAAACGATCAAAATATTGAAAAACCTTGTTTGAACAGGTCTCCAATCACCTTTAGATGATTCCGATGATAAAGACCAGAGAAAAAATTCTATAGATTTTTCACATAAAATAAAGACTTTTTGTTAGCTTGAGATATTCATACAGGTGGATTCAACTGACACTTAACGTTTTCTTGCATGGTTAAACAATGACAAATATCAACCCCTGAAATACCCTCAAAACGTTCAAGAATAGATATCAAAATAATAAAAATCCACCACACGCAGAGTTTCGTGAGAACAATTGGAAAAATTATGGTTTCTTTTTATTTCCTTTTCTATTTCTATCATCCGTTGATGAACAAACAACAATTATTTTCCTTGTGTCTGAATCTCGCTCACTAAGATTGTCCGAGAGTTTGTCATCATTTCCCTTTGGACCCTTCACTATCAGCGACAGTTTATAAAAAAAAAAAAAAAAGGAAAGAAAAAAAACCTCCTTAAACCGTAGGGAATCGCTGCCCAACTTTTTCAGCATTTGACCCAGTGCTATCGAACAAAAAAAGAGAGCGCCGATAGATGGGATGCAGTTTTCTTACAGAATGGAAATCGGAGAAGCCAGTTCCCCCACCCCACCAAGAAGTGGACGAACTGACCAGGCATACAGTGGCTCTGGCTAGATTCATTTGAAGGTCCTTTACTGGACACACACCTATCAGAGCAATTGAGCGGTAAAAAGTCAAAAGGGAAAAAAACAAACTTTGTTTGTTATGAGGCCAAATTAAAACTTTTTATATAAAATTTTTTTTACGATTAAACAATTAAAATTACGTTCAAAAATATTTTCGAAATTCACCATATTTTCATCAGACAAGTTAGGATTGTAATTGTGCAAAGGAATCTTCGTGCATGATTTTTTAATTCGTGCATAGAAAACTTAGTTACATTTGCCACTGTTGGAAGGAAAACTTGAAAATTTAAAATAAAATATTGATACATTTACATTATTGCATAAATTATTCCATCAAATATCTTAAATCTCTAATTCAAATTTATTAGCTTAGATTAAGAACATATCAGGATGAAAAAAGTTCATGTTACTTTTCACGTCGTAAATTGGATGTTTTATAGTTATACTTTTTGGAGCCTTTGAGTAACCTTTTTTTAGCCTTTGTATGCTGTGCTCAATTACTATATTTTACACCCATACGACCAAAGATTACCATCACCGCCAATTTACGACTCGATAAGTAACATGAACTGAATTTTAAATGGTAATATAAATTTGTAGAAAAGATTTACTTTTTAATTCCAATAAACAAGCAAAAATGATTTTACAAAATCTTAAGTTTCAGGGTCTTTTTTTTTACGCATTTGAAAATAAAACTTCCAGTGTAAAAAAAAAACACTTGATTACTCATAGGAAATTTTATGAGAATATTTGATCAGGAACGGTCCTATGGCCTGAAATTTCAAGTCAGGAAATAATATTTACTGAATAAATCTGAATTTATGATCGCTGATTATTGACTATATTTTTTGAATAAATTCCAGAAGCTGTTACATTTTTAGATAACTGACTTTCGATTTATTATCAAATTTCAGGTTAGGGTGATCGTTAATAGAAACCTATAAAAAATGAATGTTTCAAAAAATTGGAAGCAATGTTATGTTTATGTTACTAAAACAAAAAAAATCCTTGAAGCATCAATTTCGGTGACAATGATAGGATTTCGCACACATGTGTGTGTGTGTGTGTGTGCGTGCATACCTGATTGATGCAATTGTTACAAATTAATTTCAACTATTTCATAAAATAGATAAATTATGCAAGCAACAAAAAGAAAGTTACATTGAAGCTTTTTATTTCTATTAGCTTCATTTCGGAAGATGGAAATGTAAAAGGGAATGATTTGAATAACATTAGAAATTGATTACCTCCCTTGGTCTATGTTTTTGCCTCTAACGAAGCCACAAGGAAAGAAGGAACATTGCACACGCTAGGAGGAGATAAGTTCTTACATTTATTATCTTTCTCAGTTGTTCTATGTATCTTTTAATTTAAATATCTTAGTATAAAAGAATCAAACTTTACAAACTTATGCAGAAGCATTCTTCCATAACAACAAATTAAATGTCATTATATTACAACAATTATTTTGTTACAAAAACGTTTTACACGAATTCATTTACGAAATCGCATGAACATCGATGCAGAAAACTGACTGATGGAAACAAGCGGAGAATTCTCTGAATTAAAACATAATCCATGTATTTGAAATGAATGTTAAATTATCCAACCAACTCATTTAAGCGCAGTTCCCTTGATTTTTAAGAAGAGTATATCTCAAAACATTTCAATCATTTACAGACGCTACAGAGGATATATTTCAATCAACCGGCATTTTGTTAATTAATAAAGTGAAAATGATAAAAACCTGGAGATTAAAGACAAAAACGATGAATTAAAAACGTTCTAAGCATATATGTAATTTTAAATATTCGGTTTTTCTTCATTGATTGAGCAAAAATGAAAATCTTTTCTACACACCGGCTGCCTCCACTCATGTTCAAGATAAATTCATCCAGTTAAAACATATTTCATAGAAATGTTTTATCAATTAAATGAATTTTAACAAGAATTACAGATTTTTTTCATCCAGACACAAACACATTCTTAGTCCTCTCAATCCTTTATTTCGATATTTATGGTTCATTTTAACTTGGGTTAGAACTTGAACCTTCAGTAAGCAGTTAGTTGTTGAGATGAAGATAATTTGTAAGGCTGAATGAATTATGAAGAAAATACCACTCTTTGCAGGTTATTTTATTTTATCTATTTCCAGAGTATTTCTTAACCATCAGCAGATACTTGTCAGCTTCTTTTCCGTTATGGAAATATATTGGCTTTCCCTGGAAGAAATGGAAACATCCAGTTACGTGGGATACCCGCCGTAAGTCTGTAACAGTTGAAGTTTATCAGACTCTTCAATCAGCGAAACATTGCATTATTTCCCCCATCCTTCTAATCTGAAAACTAACTGGCAGCCGCAATTCCAGAAAAAGGTATATTCTTCCTTTTCAAGTAATTCTCAAAATAGCAGATAAACAGGTGCAAATAATTAGACCATAACGCATGCAATTTAAGAGGTAAGAAAAAAACACTAGTTTTGGTTTCAGCTGCTGTGTGTCCTTTTAACACTCACAGAGTTTAAAATTAAAATTGTATCTGTGTTATTAAATCTCACATCTTTCCACACGCGCATATCGGCAACTCTTTTTCTTTATGTTCTGTGGTGTAAGTCAGTACTTTTTTGAGATTATTTAATAGCGACAGAAAGATTCCTTATGATGGTAAGCCAAACTCGATCACACAACAGTAACACGTATGCACCCCCCCCCCAAAAAAAACAAAGTATTTTTTTTAATCGGGATTTAATCTTAACATTTTTCATTTTCTGAAATGTAAACCTGACAAAATGCGCTTTAAACCAAACCATCAGGATAGCGATGAAAGTTGATTGAACTGGATACAAACAATACGGGTAATTTTTTATGAATTGTTTATACACTTCTTGATTATAACTCTCCTTGCAGATGACATGATCATTTCTTCAGATATCGAAGAATAAATCAAATCGTGGAAACAAACTAATAAAAACAGGAGTGCTAAAAGTATGCTTTTTAATGGCTTGCTTAAAGCAGAAGATTTACATACTAAACTCAAAAGTGAGAAAATAAGGTGAAAAAAATTCCATTGTGAAGCAATCAAATGACACTCAGGTTCGTAAGATTGAAAGAAAATGTATTTCAGTAAATATATGAATGAAAATACAAATATCTTTCATTATGCATTATGAAAAAATGTTATATTTGGAGTATTTTTTTCCGTACATTCGCACATATCCAGATTGCAACATAGCAATGTTTTTGCTAATATGGCCAAGGACTAAAGCATTCAGTGTTACTCAATGTTTATGAAAATCACAAATGAGTATCGAGATGACAATCTAGTATCAACGATGCTGGTTTCGCTCAGGATTATGCAGAGAATTATCACTGAGTTTCGGGCAAACTATTGAAGAACTGATAAAACTAGCTACACAGTAAAGCTACCAAGGAAAAACAATGAAAAAGTGAGTTTGCATGGATTTTCCTTAAACTATTTTCAATTTAATAGCAACAATTCTAGTTGTACATATACTTATGGCCTTGTGATTTGCATTTTTGAACATTCATGAAGTAAATGAAAGTGACAGATAATCTAGATTGTTAACAGCCTTCACAAAAAACACTTTTTTACGTTAATATGGTCATCGCTCCCCGAGATAATGAGTACAAGTGGTGATTACGTTCAATATTCAAATTGAAGATATGAAATGACTGGTTTTGAGAAGTACAAAATGATTTTAACAAACTAGTCAAACTTAAACTATGACTGTTTAACTAACATGCACACACGCACGCGCGCGCAAGTGACGTTCGAATTCATAAGAAAGTTGGGACTTGACCAGCTATCATTCTTCATTAAAATTTATCGTAGATTAGTTAAAAAGAATATAGATCTACTAATTAGCAGTTCTAGTGGTGTTACATGACTAAGTAATTAGTTTCCAAAAAAAATTAGAAACAAATATCTGTACAAAATAAGATAAGTAACAGTATTTACATTTTTTGCAAAAAATTATGAAATAAATCGGTTTAATGCAGATTAAAATGATGAGCAATTTTTTTAAAGCATGTTTTTCACTCTGAAATAACAAAAACTATCCTGCAATTTAAATACGAAGAGGAATGATCATGAATTTAGAACGAAAAAGACATGTGGTTGTAGAAAATTAGGAATTTCTTTTAGAACTGAAGTTAATTATTTTTAACAGTTCTGAAAGCCTTAAAAATCTAGAAAAAAAAGTCATCGAATTTCCATCTTTCAAATAAGATATTTCTATAACAAGAATATCAAGACAATAAATAGTTATATCGACATTAAAGATCACATCACAAGCAAATGTATTAAAAAAACCACCTGCATTTCAATTTAAAGGCTGTCAAATGTAATCAACTAAGTAACTGTTAAAAAGAAAGATTTGTAGCAAATGTATTGACTTAATTGTCAAGAAATTATCCTTACAGCTGTTGCATGAGTGAAGATGAATGGTACACCTTATCAAATCTTTTTGCTTCAATATGATTTGTTTGAAAAATATGCTAAAGAATTTTTGATTTCTCGTATGAAAAATAAAGCTTCTAATTTCAAACATCTTCCTTCTGCGGTCTTCCAATTTGAGTTGTAGGCAAGAATTTTTTGCACTAAAAAATACGAAAGAGACAACATACTAGGAGAAAAAAAATAACCGACAAGGCTTTGCCCGTTAATTGAGAAATAATTTCCGAATGTCATCACAAGTGCGAAATGATAACTTCAGAAACAACTGACCGGTCATGAAGTTTACAGACCTGAACCTGAAGTTCATGTTTCGATCGGCGATAATTCTCTGATCAGTTTTAGGCAGAGCTGTGATGGTGTATACACGAGTTCTTATCAATCAGTTGGGAATAGTCAAAGAATTAAAAAAAGAAAATGACGGAGTATCAAAATGAAACTTGATACCAAAGGATTTGGATCTTTTACAAGTGAAAGCATTTTGAAAATCGTATTGATGCATTTTTGTTATTGCATATTTATAGGACGGACACACAAAAAAGTAACGGTTAACCTTTAAATGTTTTTTTGAATAAGATAAATAAAGATCAACCACGTATAGACTGAAACTATTTGAATGCATTTTTAGTCGTAAATAGTAAACTGATAATGATTTCTTCTTCGACAGAGCATCGGCAAATAAAATCAACTGTTAGTTACAGCGGAAAACCATAAAAACATGAGAAAGATAGCACTGACGTGAGAAACTAAAATTCCAAACAGTTTAAGTGTACATTTTAGTCGATTCTGTCAATTATGAAGTTTGAAAAGGAAAAATGAAACTTGACGTCACTTGTATGCAGATTGAAAACCAACTTATTCGAAGTTTGTGTTTTGAAAGGAGAGAAAAAAAGATCCAACCTATTCAAACGAACGGAAATGATTTGTGTGATAGAAAAAATCTCTAATCAGGGAAGTCACATGCAAAAAACCGAATTCTTATGGTAAAATTAGTGACTAAAAACTTTAAGTATTTCCAAAATGATTTAGATTTAAATTCAAATCTAGATCGGTTGCAAAGAAGAGGCCAACAGTGCTAATAAAAGTTTTTATTCCATAAAAAAGATAGAGCAAAAAAAAATGTGGTTGGAGACAACCAAGTTATGGAAAATGGTGTAATGTGATCAGACCAAAAAAGTAAAACAAAAAAAAAAACTAAAATAGCAATGACAGCGAGCAATTGATAAAAACGAATTATCCCTTAGTATTCGCTCTGATGCGCACTGAAGTTCTAACATAGATTGAAAAATTTTCCCCAAAACGAAGGAACTTACTATGCGTTCTCGCTTCGGATCATAGGGTTAGTAAGTGGGAAGGTATATCAGATTAGCAAAAAACTACCAAAGCACTTTTTACTAATTGAATAATTTAATTCTAACTGAGACAAGCTATTTTCAGGTCGACCACAACACTGCCAGTGTGACAGTAATAATCAGAATCACCTACCAGCCTACCAGGGGATTTTCCCGTTCTTATTCTCAACATAAGATTGCAGGGTGCCTAATTCACTCAACCTCTATCGTTTACTTCTGACCTCTTCTTCTTCTTGATGAAGTTCAAGAAAGCATCCCTAAGAAGCACTAGTGGTGAAAAAAGCCTGTGATGATAAAGGCGCGAGTCTCCGGTGAAGAAGACAGGAGAGGAGACAAGAAGCAGACAATAAATGACATTTCGAAAACTTCAAAAGACTAAAAGAAAGTTTGACCGACAAAATGAAATGTTTTTAGAGCAACTAAAATTTTGAAGAAAGTTACTAAGAAATGCTACGATGAGTACTTTTTCAGCATAATGTCTTCAAGATATATATATATATATATATATATATATATATATATATATATATATAATTTGATAGTTTAAAAAAAAATACGCCCACCTTTTCAATGTTCTTATTTAAAATGATATCGTCTTCTACGACTGCGAAAGGAAATCGGTCGTATTATTCATGTGGCGAAAATGAAAAAAAAAGGAATTTGTAAAAGGTGCGTAGGAATCATAACAAATTGTTCCACTCAGAAATATGAAAAAAATAAAAACTTTTAAACTTATCTTCATAAGGTTAAACTAAATAGAGACTAAAGAAGTCGTGTGAAATGTTTTTTTAAATGATTAAAAAGCAAGCGCCAACAAGCTCGATGGAATGACACTGATTTTAGTTGGGAAGAAAATGCGCATAGATCATGAAACTTGCAAAAATTGTCATTACCGCAAGAACTGACATCAGTAAAACCATCGATAGAAAAATAACTAAACGGTGAATTCTTTTAAAAAAAGATATCAAGATCAAAGGTAATGAAAGTGGTTGGTAAATCTAGTTTTGACTTTTCACGCCAACAACTATTATCATTACCGATTGTGCAAAAAATCTTGGTAATCGTTTTTTTTCGTTTTTTTTTTTTTAACGTGATCATTATTTTCATTTACGAAGAAAGGAGAAAAAAGATAAAAGAAAGATGGGTATGAATATTGACAACTATCCGAGAAAAAGTATTTTTGTGGCTCAAGAGTATAATAATAATAAAAGCAATATGCGTTTTTTAGCTTTTAACCGTTTTCTCTTTGGGGCGGTGTAGAAAATTCGCAATCCCGGGTAGCAGAAATGGAAATCGAAGTAGAGAGAGACAAGATGAAATAATGCGGAAAAATCGACTCATTAATAAAAGAATCAAAGTAAATCTTAAAGTGACTTAACTTTAACAAGAGCATTGTTGAGGGAAAGCGTCCGATCGCAGCGGCTTCAAGGGTTGTGATTAATTGCCTTCGACTAGACGACCAAGGGCCGTGCCCCCAACACTGTGTGTGTGCGGGAGAGAGAGGGAGGCGGGCCTAAGACAGAGAGAGAGAGAGAGAGGGAAGAAGAATCGCAGAAGGAGGGGGCGGGCGGACCGACGTGCATGTGCAATAGTGAAAGAATGAACCTATCATTGGGATGATGATGATATCTACATATTCATACACGCTCCAACCCCACATGACCGTGCGCGCACACATCTGCATGCATACGCGAATTTAATGTCTTCTTCGCACCTAAGCTTTAGACAAGGTTCTGCACTTTTTTCGACACTATGATGATCATATGATGAATTGGATAACTTGGAGAAAATCTATAAAAAAAAAACTCAGTCTGAGGATAGATAATTTGAATCGAATCCTATTTGTTAAACTAAGAGTTCGCGATCCGATAAAAATAAATTAAACTTTAAATAAAAAAAATCGACGAAGTGCTCTGAAATAAAGATAAAAACCCTAAAATATGATAAAAACATTTTTAAATCCACGCTTCTCTCTGCTTGCTTTCAATTTTAGCAATAACAAACGGGCCAATGTTTTCATGTAAGAGCTGAAGTTTTTTTAATAGTTCCCTCAGTTTCAAGTGTTGCGATTTTACGATCTCAGCATGAACAAAAATATAGAAATATTTATTGCTACGATTTCTTTTTAGAAGTGAATGAAATAATAAAATACCCGAAAAATAAACACCCAGAAGACTAAGAAACTTAATAAGGGAGATGTGAGCCAGTGTCACTGTTCCACGAGTTATTTGAACCAATGTATCATTATCTTTGGTTTTGCACAGGATGCACCTGGAAAAAAAACGGAGAATGTATCGAACAAAATTGTGTTTAAAAAAACATACAAAGATGTGGAGTCCGAACAAACATTGACTGGCACAGATTTTACAAGTGCACAAATGGAGAGTGAAAAGCCTAGCCAAGAATTGTTTCAATGTAATGAAAATAATTTAGAAGTACGAGGTAAGTTTTTTTTTCTTCAGAGCGGAAAGCTACAATCAAGCGTACAAATTTTTCATCTCTCCAAAATAATTGAATTTATCTTGTTTTGCGTATCGAAAACTTTATAACAAACAAACGGGGGGATAACACGTGAAACTGGTCATAAATGCAAAACTGTTCTCTAAAGTTGAATCGGAATTAAAATCCTAAAAGAGGTTCATCGTAGCGAGAAAAAAAAAGCAGGTTTATCCTGCAATGACTACAAGACCTCTGAAGTGTTTAGCTTTTTTTTTTTGCAGGGGTGATATATTCATTAATAACCAAAAAATAAAACATTTTATATGATCTAATTCTGTGTGGAAGGATTTGCTTCGATTTCTATGCTTTGTTTACTTAAGGAATGTCATTGAATCTACTTGTATTTTCTTCTTGACACTAACAGAGATTGACGCGAGGAAAATTTCTCAGCAAATCTAATTCGGACTTTGGCAAAAATGTCTGTCTGGAAAATGTCTCCTTAGAAGATCTATGTTTTTTATGCTTAATTGAGATTTTTTTCTTTATCTGCCATTTATTTTTGACGAAAGGATTTCCCCAGATAATCACAAATGATAGCGCAAGCACGGTGTCCCGTATTTTTCTCTTAAACTTGTCATATCGAACAGTGTTCGATGCGTTTTATGGAAGAATGTTTTTGGGTGCAGATATGAGTGAGTAGAAAAAACTGTCCGTGCTAAATGTTATGTCGTAAGGGACAGAAAAAAGCAGCCGCCGCAGTAGCAGCATCCATGGTAACATCGTCATCCTTGTCGTAGCTGTGGCGAGTGGGAGATGTTGCAGAAGGATCGGCCGGACATGCCAATAAAAAAACAACTCAATATAGAAATATATATTTTCAAAAGGCAGGAGAAGACGATAAGAGGAAATTAGGGAATTCGGTTTTACAACACTGTTATGCTGATGGTAATCATAGGGCCGGTGCCAGAAGACATTTTTCCACTGAGGCCACGGACGAAGATGATGCATTCTTGAAAAAAATAAAGATCAAGGAGATTTTCAAAAAAATATTGCTAACTGAAGTAAGTAAAAAATGAAACAATCCAATGAAGAAAGATGGAAATTAAATGATTATATGAATTATCATCAAATTATTCAAGGGGGGACAGGCGTTTTGAGTCAAAGTCAATGAAAAAAATGCGGGGGAGGGGGATGCTAATGAAACCACTAATCTAATAAGAGTGTTGTAAAAAAATCATTCACTGTTGAGAAGTTTGTTTTATTATTTCCTGGTTTTGCGCGAACAAAAAATGAGTATTCAAATAATTTCCCCAAAGAATTGTTTCATCTGCGCAAAACTGTCACAGTATTAAAAATGAAAGTAGCGAGTGACTGACTGTTAGCCTAAAGTAAACTGTCCTTTTAATCATGTTTTCTCGAGGTCGGCGACATCAAAGCAAGCAGATTAACCGACCAAATTTGAAATAACTGAAAAGACAAATCCAACCAATTACTTTAGTTTGTGGTCTTCAAGAGATAATGAGGGAAGTATTATCGTTGAGAGTTATTAATGGCTTTGAACAATATTTTGATCATTTAAATGACATATTTCTACGGCTTTTTTATAAGGTAATTTGGGAAATATCATCTAAGAACCTTGAAGTTAGAAAGTGAGTGGACTGATACTATAATTTGGCTTGAATCAATCCATTCAACAGAAAAGTTTTTTTTTTCCCTCTACCATGTGATAACTTGCAAATTATGAAATGCTCACGTACCGGGATCAAGTCACAAAATGCAAACAAAAAACAAAAAAACTGAACAGCTCAACAAAACAACCGAATTGTCAAATAATGCAATGGTCATTCATTGGTCAAGAGAACCTTGAGAGACGAGTGAAAAGGAACAAAACAAACAACTGACGTCGGTTTGATGTTGAAGAAAGTAAGATTTCAATTAGAAAAAAAAGGTTATAAAGCGTGCGAAACGACAACAAGAGATCGTTGTATATCGATCAGCAGAGTAAATGTTTGTAAATTGAATCGAAATCAAAATGCCACGCGACTTCCAGTTTGGCACGTGTCTTGTTGGCGGTAGAAACAAATAGAAGACGAACACAACGAAATTAAGGAAAATAGAAAACAATAGTTGAGAATGATTTATGAAATTAAAAAATAAAGGTGAGTGAGAAAAAAAGTTCTGTATCAGCATTTTTTTTTTCATTTTTTTCGTTAGTCTCTTTGCTTTTATGCTTTGCGTGACTGGCAATTATTAATAATTTGAACACGAAACTTTCACAACATACATAGTAATGGTTTGTAATTAGCAGTTTAATTCCAGAGTATTGACGATTGAATATTTTTGACGATCTTTTCAATATTTCACTTTTTTAGTCAAAAATCGATTAAAAATCGAGGATCGGTAACCAGAGAGAGTTGAATTAGCGGCTAAGAAATTGTAGATTAATCATCTGATCAGATCATATCGGGAAAATTGATGTGTTGCTATTCTCCTTTTAAACACCTGCTTTCATAACTAGCAACAAAATCTGTGAAGAAATTAAATCAAAACGCCATCGGTACTTGCAGTAAAGGCGATTATTATATGATGATGATGATAATAATAATAATAATAATAATAATAATAATAAATAATAATAAATACTAATAATGATGATTGCAATTGTGATAAGAAATTTCCTCGAAATGCGGGGACAATGAAGGGAAGATTTAAAAGAGAAGAGGTTCAGAAATGACTATTGCATTTATTTAGTTAATGCATATTAGAAGAGAGGGCAGATGATGCCGGACATTCTTCTGCGTGGATCGGAATGATGAACAAGAAGTGACCGTCTTGACAAATAATGACGAAAAAGAATAAGATGGATGATAATGCGGTTTTGAAAAAAATGACGACTCAGGAGCATGAATGATAAAATGAAATAATTTTTTTAAAAACCCAACCCATCCCCCATCCGTAAAAAACAATGAAAGATCGCAGCCAAGGACGAAAGAAAGCATTGGCATCGGCTGGATGGCGATTCGGAGTCAGGCATGTGTTGTTGTTATTTAACTACAAGGATTCATTCCAATGCACCATTTCAGTCAAATGCAAAAACGGTAGGATCACTGGCCGGGCGGATGTAGGAAATGGTTTATCAATTATACAAACTCTTAATTGAACAAGAAACAGCTAAGCGCCGATCAGGGTTGATTTGAAAAGGTTCAAAGAAGAGCAAAACGAGGGTCAGCAACAGAGGTAACAATTTCAGTACATACAGACAACATATGAATGTGATTGTGTGTGTATATGTACGTGTCTAGGATAGCAATGAAGAAGTGATGAAGATGGCTAGGGTGCCATGCTGCAACCTGTCTGCTGGCACTAACAACTTGGGCATTTTGACCAACAGCAGCTGGCCTGCAAAGGGTAGAGCCGATCAGTGATCTTGGACAATCGAACCCTGTCAGTGTCCATGATCCACAAGAGAAGAAAACGTGAAAAACATTAAGAAAGAAAAGCATGCGGAAAACAAGAATCAGAAGATAATGCAAGCTTACCCCATGTATAATCCATTCATCGTGGTAGTAGTAGTAGTAGTAGTAATAGTAGTAGTAATATTAATAATAATAATAATAGTAATAATAATAATAATAATCTTGGTAAAGGTTGTAGTAGTAGTAGTAACAGTGGTGGTATTATGGTTGAAGTGTCAGTGCTGAGAGATCAGCACGCGCTGTCCATTGTATGTGCCTTCTTGTATAAAACTTAGTAGTTTCTTATCCCCGATTCTCTTCCACTTCTTTACTCGACGACACACACCCGCGCGCACTCGCACGTACACATTGTAGTAATAATAGTGATGATGATATTTTTTTTTTTTTAAATGCAGTACAAACAACAACAACAACAACAACTAGCAGGACCCTACTAGTCGTTGTCGTCGGAGATGGTTAATCTTGGGCAGCAGAAGAAATCAGAGGAGGGCTGAGTTGTGCCAGTCCATTTTGACTGTTGTGTTGCCAGCAGTAGTTTGAAGATGACGACGACGATGATGATTGCTACCTAAGCTTGACGGCGTCGTCGACGTATTTTGCATCCTCTCTTCACCATTCCCCGGGGCCAACTTGCTGCCTCCGCCGTCGCCTCCTCCTCCACCACTACGCCGTCTCCCCTGCCGCCAACCCGACACCCCTCCACTGACTATGCACTCTTCCGAAATCCAAGCCACATTTTCGAGCTGAGCCAAAAAGAATTATTATTATCCACATGAAGCCATCAAAAAGGGCAAGTTTATAGGCTGAGGCCTGCAAGACAAAGGAGCAGCCTGCTGCTGCTACAAGACCAGCCCACCATACAACAACAACAACAACAGACCAGGGGCCTGACGACCTTAGCAGGACACCCCGGACCCACAGCCACTCAGTAGCCAGCTTCTCCAGGTTGCCAGCACGAGTTGGTGTTGTCTTGAGTTGGACCAACTGAAAACTGCTGCTGCTCTTCTTCCTTCTCTTGTGTAAAGCGCGCGCACATACTCTCTCCCTTCAACAGAGTGGAGGAACCTGATCAGAGTGGACCAAGGCCACCCTCATAACCTCAACTATTACCTAGATGCTCTTCTTCTCCAAGCTAGCTTAGCAGAGGAGGGAGAACAAGATGACAATACTGGCTTGTCATAGTAGCAGCAGCAGTAGCAATAGGCCGAGTGGTAGCAGCAGCACAAGTAGTAGTGGTAGTAGTTGTAGTGGTAGTAGTAGTAGTGGTGGTAGTAATAGTAGTGGTAGTAGTAGTAGTAGCAGCGATCCAGGACCAGCACAGTCACACGCATACACGCAAAGAGACTAGAATTATATGGTGAGGAACGTTGTTGTTCTCATCATAGGCCTACACATACATACACACTCGAAAACACATGGCTTTGGAAGGCGGGCAAAGGACCATTTGGTGATGGCGGTGGACAGGCAGTCAACATACACTATGATATAGGGAAGTCAGGGAGTAGAAACTGCTCTCTATGATGTCATTAAATTCTTTTCTAGTCTGATATGTATTGTACGCGCACGCACACACACCTACGTGCATAAAGATTCAGAAACGAAGGTGTCATCGTCAATTCTGATGGTGGAATACACACACGCACATAATAGAATGATGAGAAACTTGAGAATCAAGCTACGTAACATTTATCAAACCTATCACGTCAACTTTCTCACAATCAGTAATCAGTAGTATCATGAGTCTCTTATGAATAAACCATCAATGGATTACGACGACTGGGGTCTGACTGACTACTGGCAGATCCAAAAAGCCGTAACCACTGGCCACTAATCGAGTCTCTTCTTTGTAGAAAAACAAAAAAATAACAAAAAAAGAAATAAAAAATGTCCACCGTCAATAAATTTGCTGACGAAAAACAGCAACTCATAAACTTGACAATAAGAGAATATTGTTGAGTGTGGGTAGTTTACATCAACGATTTTGATTTCAACAGTTAACTTGACTATTTTCACGGTAAACTCCACAACTTTTTTCCCCCAAATACTTTCTATTAACAAATAGCCAAGAGGGATGTAGTTTCGATTATCATAACCTTTCATTGTTTTGAAAAGAGCATTTCCATGTTTGTCTCTTCTTGTACAAGGCGCGGAGTACGGGTATTAACAGTCATTTACTTTTTTGATTAAAAAATAAAAGTTGAAAAAATCCCCCCACATTACATGTGAAAGGAAAGGGTTGAAAAAGAATTTAAAAAAGAACAAACACATTTTACCTCAAACATCCGAGTAAGTAAAATGTTATCTTCTTTGTTATTATTGTCATCTGAGTTGTGCGCTTTTTTGTCGGAGGAGGGGGGGGGAGGCTGCATTGGTGCAATTCCACAATGTTTATTTTATCATCTGACACGGTTAAAAAGGAAACTATTTTAATGAAGCGAAACTTTCTAATTGCCTTCCATTCCTTGCAAAATAAAAATACTGACATAAGCACTCAGTCAAAGATGAAAAAACATGATAGGTGAATTTAAGAAAGCATCAACAGCATAATTGAACTCTGAGGGACATTTATGGAGGAAGGAAATAAAAACAAGTACAAAAGGATTTGAAATCGAGTTGTTTTTCAGTTAATACAAAATTACTGATTAAACAATAAAATTCAAAAGTGATTGTTACTTCAATTTTCCTTTCTTTCTACATGAAATAAAACCTGGTGCTCATAAACTTCGGGAAAGAAACAACTCACGACTTCGGTATTTTTCCTTCAAAGTATTACGAAGAATTTTAACCTTTCTTCCTTCAGTTGTTTTGTTTTCTATTTTCAAATCTGACAAATCAGATGGAAAGTAATAGTAAATAGAAGTTTGCGCTGATTTCTATCGCCTCACTTATAGCCAAAACCTGACGGAAAGACTCAACTGACAAAAAAAAAACATTGTGTCTACTTACACCTGGTAATAAAATCAACCAGTGAACACATTAGTCGAAGGCATGAAACATTGCAATGTTTGAACCATACGCAAGTAATTAGTTTGTGTATTTTTATTATTTAAAAAGGGCCGCACAAATCAAATTAATCTTTTCAAGTTGAGACTCATAAAAGACTTGGTTAGGCTCTTCGATCATCAATTCATTCAGGTAGTGAATGTAAAGCAATAAAATCAGAACACGGAAAAAAGTTGGAGTTGGTCAAAAGGCAAAAAAATGAATCACCTTGTTCAGTAAAGAGATATCTAGTCTTTACATTCGGATTTTGGGATTATTAGGTATTTGAAAAGCAGAGAAATTTAAATGACTCCAAGAATAATGATGAATCATTGACTTTTTCACTTCAACGAGAAGGAATGAATACAGTATCTAAACTCTCACCTGGATTTTCGTTCTAAATGTTTTATATCTAATGAAAACAAAAAAACGCGAAAATTTGCAGACAGCATCGAAATGAAACCTCTATTTTATACTACAGAATAACACTTTTCAGTGTCCTAACCAGAGTTATAAGCTTGTTTTATAGTTTGTGTTATATTTACTTTTCATTAACGACGGCATTGGTCATGTTACTATTAAGTAATTTTAGTTGCAATTAGTTACGCAGAAGAAATACAGATAACACAGAGAACTAAAACATCTGTATGTTTTAAATGCTATTTTATTTCTTTTTCTGTCAGTCAATCTGAAAAAGAGAAGCAGGCGGCAAGCCTGATGACTATAGCTGGGAAAAGGCGAACAAATAATACATTGTCGTAGAGGTTAATCTTTTCAACTAGTGGTGGTCGTCGGTCAGCCGGTCATTTAGATGGTCAGGTGCGAATAACTATCCTAACGATCCTCTCTTTTATACTGATTCACTCGTTCACGTGTACGTTTATGCGCGAGTTAAAACAATCATTTAGCCCCATGAAGAGATAATTCATTCATTTTTAAATTATCAATTCAACTTGGTCATGCAGTAGAAGAGTAATGCGTTTCAGTTGGAAAACTGGTCGCTCAAAATCATGATGACAACGTACATAACTTCACTACTAAGTAGCCTTGTTCCACCCGAAAACAACGTTATACCCTTCCCTCTTTGCTTTAAAAGAAATACTACTGGATGCAAAAAGAAATGTATTACCGACAATACTATAATTGCTGAATGGTTGTAGACTGAATTGAATTGTCTGAAAAAAAGTTAAGTGAAGAAAAGTACAGAAATTGTTTGTGGTATCAAATCTAATCTGGGACCTACAAAAGCAGATAAAATGAAAAAAGGCCTGAAAGTTTGCTAATGCATCATCATCATCAACTAATCATATAAGATGTAAAAGGTACCGGAATTCATACCAGAAACGAAGGATAAATACCTATGCATGTTTTTTGTCAATGAACACAAAATAAATGCAAAAACAAATTCTCCATTCAATGAAACAGGCTAAAACAAGTGACTTGCAGAAAATTCAAATTTTCGGTGTTTTTTCCCAATTAGATTATTCATGATAGGATTTTTAGTAACAAACTTATCATGAGGCTCTCTTCAGTAGATTTTTTAAAAATTTACATCATCCTGTGATTTTATAAATCAATCTAAATTAAATCAAATCAGAGATGTCTACAGACAAAGTTTATCTGCAGTTATACATCTTAGCCGTATTTGATCAAGACAAATACGATTGATATATGACTGTTTCTTGCTTATTAACTACCTTCCTATCAGTAATAAATAATTTTAATTCAATTAATGACTCTTGACCAAAGAAGAATCGGGGTTTAAACTAAAATACACCATTTGTCTAAACCGATAAATAACAGGGTAATTCAGAGAAAACAATGACCAAAAGTGGCTGGGATGCGGTACAATTTTACTTTAAAAAACAGAAACCATTGCAATTTTTTCCGGTAAACTTTCCGAACAGAAAATGTAGTTCTCGGATGGAATAAGTTATCAACTTGTAATAGAAACTTTACAAGCAATAGTAAAATCATTTGTTTAAATCGCCAAATTTGGAGTCAGTAGAAAAAAACCTGACGTTAAAATGACCCTTTTTAGTGATGAGGATAAGAATGATTTACACGGGAAAGGATATTACATGAAGAATGTTGAAGTCCATATTCAGATCGGGTTAAGTGCGATGGTTTTAGTGTTAGGGTTATTGACTAGAAATTATCTCCCTTAAATTTGTCGAACCTGACACTGGCCACATGCAAGAAGACCCCAGTGGACAGTAGCAAGAAGAAACAAAACTTGAACCAATTCGCACAATTCTTTTACCCTACCTTCCACTAAGCCCATGGATTAATGTTTCACTGGAAAGCTGGGAAAGTATCTAACTGAATTTTAATTCATCTAACTTTCATAATGTATGGGTTACAAGCTGACTTCTAGTTTAAGTCGTGGCACGATTTGTCATCGAACGACGTTTCATCGAAAATGCAAAATATACACATCACATAAACACATAGAGACACATGTATATGTAGCACGTGTACGTAAGTTTATGTGCATGCATATGTGATGAA
This sequence comes from Thysanoteuthis rhombus, assembly GCA_963457665.1. Lineage (NCBI taxonomy): Eukaryota > Metazoa > Mollusca > Cephalopoda > Oegopsida > Thysanoteuthidae > Thysanoteuthis > Thysanoteuthis major. The sequence continues at coordinate 18,988,262 of OY735226.1, forward strand.
TGTGTGTATTTTGCATTTTCCATGAAACGTCGTTCGATAAAAACTCGTGCTACCAGTCTAATAGTATTTGACCCTTTCGTAGAGTGTATTCTTTATTTTAATACCAAATTTTATGAAGTTTCTGTTCTACCTGAAATCTTTTCTTGTGGTAATAAAGATGAATTCTATTTTGCGTCATAATGAACATTTCATCACTATTCCATTAGAATCGGAAAAAATAGAAAGTTTAAAAAGGATCAAAGATCACCGAAATAAACAAATCAAGGTTTGTTTCAAATAATTAATAATACCAGATTTCTTAAACAGATGTGCAGGTATCATAAGCCTTAGTCTATCAAAATATGCAATTGCAATTATTATACCACAACCGTGTGACTTGGCAGAAACGAAACAGCAACCTGTGTCCTATAGAATGGCCAATTTCTGTCATTTGGGCTTTATTATTTTAGATGTTGAGAAAATTGAAAAATAAAAAAAAGATAACTCCCGTTTGGGTGGTTACAGACGTTACAGAAAGAACAAATCTAGATCTAATAAAAATGCACACAATTATAGAGAAAAGGATAGAAAAACGAATAACTTCAACAAGTAAAAAGAATCAGTCAGCGTCACACATTTGTTTATATTATCCATGGGAGTTGCTGGGGTCCGAAGAGAGGACACAGTGAACTGTGAGCTCTAAGCCGGTTCTAAACACAAATCGATAAGAGATACATTTGAATATCAGAAAATTGAAAGTAGATGGAAATAATTCTACCGACCATTTGTGCTTCTACACTAAGTTGAAATTGGGTAAAGTCCTAATTTTTAATAAGAAAACATTTAGGCAGATTCCATGTGGTGAGAAATGTACAAATTTCTACAAGAATACTCTAAATGAAGTCGGGAATTTACTTATTGTAAAATACCATCAAAGAAAGGAAAATCATCACTGGAATAAAAAAAAGACAACAATGTGTGTGTGTGTGTGTGTGTGTGTGTGTGTGTGTGTGTGTGTACTGTGCTGTGAACGAAGAGCATCTTTTGTTTAAGATTCTTTCTATGCTTTCTGGGTAAGGTTTCTACCTTTTCCCTTTAACAAGTTAAATGCGCAAAATAAGAATAGAGAGAGAGGAAAGAAAGAAAAGAGACACGCTTCTCCAGCAATAAAATGAATCTTCCTTCTCCAGCTACGGGACTTTTTTTCCTAGTGATTATAATGTCACAAATTGATTGGAAAATGTATTCAATAATTCAATATCAGTTTCCCTTTTTGTCAGTATTTTATTCTCTTCATTCTTCACTTGAAGTTTACGCAACATTCATCATCATCATCATCATCATCATCATCATCACCGTTGTTAGTTCTTGTTTATGGGATGACAGCTCGTTGAACGTGCTGTTCTGTACGTGTGTGGGAATAAAGTGTAGAGTAGTGAAATGAGCTCGGTGAAATTAAAATTAATTCCCCCACAGCTTCGCCGTGCTTATGCTCTCGTGGATAACTAACTAAATCTTCCATTTTACCGACAGACACCAAGGCAATTTGCTGCTGTAGTCATTTGAAAGGCGCAGGTGAGATATGCGCCTTTTTGGGGTGATTGACTTGTCAATCGACTTCGGATACTTTCCAAGTCCTACAAACCCCGACCAGCATCGGTGAGAAAAAGACTCAAGCCAGAACCAAGTAATAAAAGTTAAAAGATGAGCTACGACATCGAAACGTTGCTTTTGTCGCCGCTACTTCCATCTCTGCACACACGCATCATACAAATTGCAAAAAAGCTGTTTTATTTGTTGTTATTGAAGATAACGGGATGATGCATATGACTGCTGTGAAGATGAATAATGAAACATTACATTTTCCCACTACAACCGACTTCACTAACGTACTTTCTCGTTCATGTTTTCGTTCTGAATCTCACTAAATATTTGTGATTAAACACAGACCTTTTTTCGTTTAAAGAGCGGTAGCGAAAAGTTTGACAAGAAATTTCTGTTTTTCAATTTCATATCGTGATCATCGTACTTAGTGAAGAAATTTCCCACTCCCGAAACTACTTTCCTCCATAAATGATCATCATCGTTGCTGATTATGATAATAGATAACAATAACATTCTGAAAACTTTTTTCGTTTTGTTGAGTTCCATTGGAATTGATGGAAAGAAAAATTTCGAGATTTCACACAATTATTTCCAATTTCCATTTCGTTTATCCTATCTACCATATGTTTAATTTCAAATAAGAAGATTTTCCAGTTCTCTTTTCAGTAATAAAAGTTTATCAGGGTGATGAGATCAAACGAATCGAATATTTTTAATACTGAATGGAAAAAAGATTAACCGGAGAGTTTAGTAAAAATGTGAAGATCATTTGTTGTTGTCATCTCTAACATATAAACAAAAGAACTTTTTTCACATTTCCCAACAGTTTTGATAATTCTTTTGTAATTATGCTGTTTTGCTCAGAATTTGAACTTGCGATCGACCTTTCTTAACAGACACCATAATTATTTACTCGACGATCTGTTTAGTCGATATAAGCCACTGCTACTTGGATCAATGAATCGACCGTCATCTTAGGAGAAAGCGATTCAATCCCGGTTTGGTTGATGGTGTCACTTGTAGGTTCGAATCTAGTTATTATGCTTTCACTTGAGAAGTTATCAAATTGCTTTCAACAAGAGGAAATTAGACTGAATATAAAACATAGAAAAACGTAGTTGATTTGTTGCCGTATTTCCCTGCATTCCACCAAGGGCATAATTTTTCCCTCTCACCCACACGAGTGAGAAAAGCGAAAAACTTAGCATTTCATGTGCTTTTTACGGGAAAGCCTTTGAAGGAAAAGTTAAGTAACACTTGAGAGGGAAATATGTTCAGATCATTAACCTCTCTATTTCCTTTTCATATATATATACGTTAGGTCACTGAACCTGCTCATTTGATTTTTTTCTATTATCAATTTATTTAGTTCGTCACACACACACACACACACACATATATATATATATATATATATAACGAGCTAAATAAGTTAAATGTGCAGGTTCCGTAACAGGTGTAAAAAAAACTTATCGGCAAATGATTATTTGACCCACTGCAAATGGCCGTTTAGTGTTTGTATGTAGTTGTAGATTTAGTGAACCGCCAAGTAACATAGTATTTTCTCGACTACGTCCATTCTTTGAGTGGGCTTATGGAGATTATTGAACCCCAATAATCCCACGTACTCACAAATTATCCCCCTTTAGGCACCCTAGATTATTTACACTTCATTGACCCCAACCCATTTCTACTTTTTTCCAGAATGAGATCTCTTCTTGAGCCCCCGTCGGCCAAGGTTGACTATGGTTGAACAGTTGTTAAAGCTGCTTGGTACGTGTGGGGGTGGGGGAGGATCTCGTGACCAAGATCAACTTCCCCTTTCTCAACCTGGCAGAAGGCTTTCAAAAGACAAAAAACTGCACGGGATGCCTTCCCAGCTTGTTACGGCACCAGGTATACTTGGACGGTCACCCATCTAAATACTGACCAGGCTCGACGATGCTCAAGTTGGGTGATCATACGACAAGCTCTCTCTACCCAACGTGATTATTCTTTTACAAAGATGGAATAAACTGAGTGAATAATGGAAAGAGTTATTAAACAAGTCCGTGTCGATTGGTCATCAATTAAAGGTCAATGTAATATAATATTAAGTAATAGTAAAGCATTTTACCTAGTGTTTCATTGTGGCATATTTAAAGGACGGATAATAGAATAATGAAGCAAGTAAATATGAGGCGGATATTTCTTATTGACCTGTTTCGGTTCCACTTGGCCTATTCAACACTTATCTTACAGATCAACTTGATGGCTTATTTTTACTGGACAATTTATCTGCTTTATGTAAAATGTTACGTAAAAACCTGTTCTAGCGACAAATGCACATCCCAAACTGGAATAATGACGATAAAAGCAAATCTTCAAATCTGCCATATCATAGAGAAACACATTAGAATCCAATAAAACAAAAAATGTGTTGCATTCATTAATAACCTTTTCGCTGTTCAGTCAGGAAGATAGAGTAATTTCCCCAATTTCTCACGAAAAGTGTCCATTCTCTTTTTTCGACTCTTTCCATCGGCCAAATTAATCGGGGGGGGGGGGCAAAAGGCATACTCAAGTGAACATTTTTTTCTTTCACTTTGCATCAAATGTAGTTATGTTTGCATTTTTAACATTCTTTTAAAAATATTTGCTTTCAGCGACTTTGAGAAGACTTGTTGTCTGGATTGTCAAGTATTCAAGTTTTAGAAAAAGAGATTTGTTGATAATCTCTCGGGTTATCCTAAAATCAGCCAAGTAAATAAGGATGAAAGAAGAATTTTCTCTTTGCTCCACTCGTTTCGGACACCCGTCGGGATTTTAGAGATAACATGATCATTACCAGGAAATTTAGCCGGGGGGTTGGGGGGGATATTGCCCAGGTTCAAATAGCATCTAAAATTGTCATTAGCCATTTTTGTAAATTTCATCTTGCATCGTCCACGTTTAATAGAGCATGAATGACAAAATTCTAGACAATTGTAATGATTTTTTTCAAGTAGAAATCTGTCAGGCCAATTTGTACGTCTCTTTCTCTTCCCTTGTAGATGTTTATTCAACTCAATATAGCTCAACATTCTAATAATAATTTCAAGTCTTTAAAATAAACAACTTTTAAGCCATATTCCAACAAATCTACCCACGAAGAAAAATTAAAAAAAAAACAGATGAAGATTAGAGATGTGTATTTTCATTTTCTACTGATGTACCTCAATGAACCAACATGAAAATATGAATTTCATAATTTCATGTTTTCATTTCAGTTCATTGAGGTAGTTCTTAAAGTTAGGCCTTTTTCCCCCCGAGAACAATTTAATGCTTTGAAATCACCTGAAACATAATCTAATTCTGACAAGTTGATGTTACAATATAATTATATTATAACTAAAAGGAAAGAGGATTTTGTGCAGCATTATCAAAATACTTTACACTAATGAAAAGTCTTTAACTTTCTTTGATCATTCAATAAAATCTTATCGTATAATTTTCTAATGGTAAGAAAATTTGACTGGTCTTCGAGCACTTAGCTAAAATTTTGCAAAGAGTACTTTGTAACCTTTTAGTTCCACATAAAACAGAACCAACACACTGTTGCTGGAATCATTATTTTTCTGTAATTCGTATCTGTAATTTTTTTTTTAATCATTTGGCTGAGTGGACTACAATTCACGGCAATCTTTCGTACCATGTCGAGATAACTCTTATTTCGTAAACCCATTGCCGAATCTTGACTATGGAAGAATGGAAAGCATAAATTTAATAGAGGAAGCAACCCTAGCCATAATATTCATTGTACCCCTAGAAACATTACAGGTTGAACACATTTCTTCAATTACTTTCGAACACTTAGTTACGAGAGTTTTTACCGATGACCTTTTATGTATTTAATTTTTCGAATTGGACCATATCCACAGTAACAATGATGAATAGATATTAGATATTAATAAATGATAATGATTAATCATATAAAAATAGTATGAATGAATGATAAAATGTAAATATATAATATCAAATGTGACATTTGAATTAAATAAACACTTTGTCTTAATATTGGACTAGTTGCATTCGATGTTGTTGTCCCCGTGAATATATTTTAATACATTTCCATCCTTCCGTCACGAAATCAGAATTATCTCGACCTAATACGAAAGATTGCCCCCCACCTTTTTCTTACTCGAATAGGTTTGGTATTTTTTTTATTATTCAGAGTTATCTTGAAAATTCATTTCATCTATCAATGTTGGTTAACAATAATATACGGAAGTATACTTCTTTTGTAAATAAAAGCCACAGTTCGTCTTTTGGTAGTTTGAAAAGGATACAAACGAAATAAATTTGGGTAATTAATTATCTTCATTACTTACCGTTTGATTTTGAGTTTGTTTTTTGTCACTTTGTTTTCCAATGATATAAAAAAAAGTCCCCATTCTTTCGATCGTATCCGAAATTGATTGTTTGATTTACGGTAAAAATTGTGATTCCTGAAGTGGCAGGAATTATAAACTTTTTAAAAAGAGATTGGGAAGTATTTGCTGAGAAGGAACAGATATGCAATTTTGTCATAATTGAATGATTTTGATATTCAATCTTTTCCTTTCTTCCTATTTGCAGGTTTCCTCGATGACTTCCTAACAGACCAGAAACTTCGGCAAAACCTTTTCGGAAGGATAGAAATTCTTCCGAGGAAACTTTTGAGACCGAAAAATAAGAGACGGTTTTATTTTTCAGAGATTTAATAGAAACTTTTTATTCTTATCATTAAAAAAGAAAATAACTATGTGTTAAGTATTATGATAAGTGAATTTTCAAGTGCAAAAAAATGTGTGTATGTTGTTGACCAAGAAAAGACTATTATTAATATTTGTAAAATAAAAAATCAAAATATGAGATCAAGTAAATAAAATATTTAAAAATAGATAAGAACTAAAAAAAAAAAATTAGACGTTTCGATCAACTATTTTTTGTTTAATTTGCTGAAACTTTTTTTTTCAATGTTTAAAAAAAATGACCTAGACAAGATGTTCAAAGTCATTTCATCATCGTGGATCAAGGAAAACTTGGTCAACAATTCTCAATTTTTGTTCTGGACCTCTCACCAAGAACCATGATTGATAATTTCAAAAGTACTTTTGAAATTAAACTATTATTAAATTAAATTTGAAATAAATCAAATAGTAACTTTGAAACAGACCAATTCTACGTTATAATGGAAATTTATTATTCTTTCTTAGACAAGACTTTCAGCCCTTTTTTGTGCAAAAACAAGAAAAAAACTTTTGAACAATTTTTAAAATCATAATTACGAAAAAAACTTTGACTGAGTCAAAATTTACGCCCTAAATCTCCTTATTTGCCTATTATTATAATTATTATCAGGTAGATGATTTCTATTGAACAAACCAGCGAGTTTCCTATGTAGTTTGCTCGGCTTTAAATACGCAGGGACGAAGCTGAGGGAGGGGTGGCGCGATTTTAAATCGCCCCAGGACCCAAATTGTTTAACCGTTCATCTACTACTGTATTTCTACTAACATCAATAAGTAGAGGGCAATTGTGACCTTCCCCGTTTAAAAATGGTCAGCTATAGAGCAGCAGTCACTGACGGTGAATTTCAAGTCAAAGTAGCAGACGACAATACAAACATTAACGCTGAACCTGGAGCGGCGACCATTTTGAAATGGGAAAGGCAACAGAGCATCTGACTAAATATTGGAGGGGACCCCTTAAGGAGCCAAACCCCTTCGGCCTCCAAATCTCCAGCTACGCCCCTGTGAATATGATCTTCATTTCTTCCAGAATTTTTTCATTTCTGAGAAAAATTGAGTTTTTAAGTGGAAGCGAGTGAATTGGCTCTAAAGTTAGGGATCGATCTACGATCTATACATAATGCAAAACTGGACCCTTACTTTGTATCCGTCTTTCTGACATATGTTTCGATTTACGATGTAAATATACTGCTATAAAGCATCCTTATTTTGTGGAAACTTATTTTGTGTTCGTTAAAGGCGATAGTTACCTTTTTGGGCGTTAAATTCAAAACATTTCCGCCAAGGATTTCGCAGCCATACGTTTATTTGTCTGGGGACCCTGGGGCGACATTTCTTCGGTTTTTAGGGGTTTTTTTTACTTATTTTTTTTTTTTATTTCTCTAATCATAACTTTTTTAAAAACTCTACCTGCGAATTTATAGGAAAAAAATTTTTTTTAAATGAAATCAGCTAAGTTGACAATTTAAAACTTCAGTTCAAATTCAACAAAACGAAAAATTAGGGTTAGTGGTTATGTTTAGGGTTATAGTTATCCTAAAATTTACCATCAGAAGATACATCGAATATTGTAATAGGGATTGGCTTTTAAGGTTTGAGTATTTTAGAAATCTTTGTATGTTTGTGTGGTAATCTAGTTTCTTTTGATAAATTGTTTTTTAACATATTAATAGAAGTTGGGTTTACTGTTTCTTTTGATAATGAATTCCAGTATGAAAGGATTCTTGATGTGTCATAAATCAGTCTCTAATACCGGGATGGTATTTGGTATTTTTGACTGTTACCTGTTTGATGTTCTTAATGATTTTTGTAGCATGGGTTCACATATCTTACACTGAGTATCTGTTCAGATTATAGAAGTAAATTTCAGAACAAATGAAAGCAGCGAAATTGTCTTTGCAGCGAGGGTAATTTCGCCACATGAAAAAGTTTACACCGTCCATGTTTTGAATTTAACGCGAAAAAGGTAACAATCGCCCGATGAAAGTTATTCTCAAAAATGAAAAAATTCCGGAAGAAATCAAGCTCAGAGTTAAATAGATCAAACTACATAAGAAAAAAATGTTTTATGAAAAATTGCTGATTTGTTAAAACTAATCTTAACCGTACGAACCTGGACGAAATTATCAGCACTTCAGTCTAGGGTAAGACATAATATTGACTGATCCACCAATATTTGAGACGGGATAATTTTAACATATTGGCAATAAATTATTAAAAGGAAATAAAAGATACATTTGAAGTTCGGACAAATTACAAAAAATAAATATGAATGAATAAGAACTTATAAGTCTCAAGACTTGAGAAACATATTTGCGACAATGGAGTCATGTCTAAAAAATTCAATGGCTATTTTAGTTAGGCAAATATCAAAAAAGATGTTGAAAGCTTATCTTGAGGAGTAATTTAGAAAATTTTCAATGAAAAGTGTCGGCGAAGTCTTCTTTTTTCATTATAGGATAAAAGAATGATGTTTGAAGCCATTTTTCTTCATTTTCGACGTTTTTCTTCGCACTTGAAATTACTTAGTAAAAATGTCTTCCCGTGATAACCGACGCTTTGTTGCTTCGATGTTGGGATATAAAAAATCATTTTTTTTCTTCTTAGCGTTAATTTCTTGACTTCTTTTGATTAATTTTCACAGAATTTATAAAGCCTTTTCTTCTTTTTAATTATTTCTCGAATTAAGACACAAGCTTGTTTCTGTTTTCTTGGATGTTAAAGATTCAAGCCTTCTCGAAAAAGCTTCCCGATTCCTTCTCGTCTGTTTTCTTGATGAACGCACGGCGTCTGTCCCTGATCCTATTCCCTTTTTTTTCTGCAACCCCTTTCTATTTTTTCTTACTCTCTTAACATCTATTTTCCTCTCTTTCTTCTCTCTCTTTTCTATCTTTTTCTTCACTTACTTCCTTTTCTTTTTTTCTGCTTCCCCACTTTCCCCCTCGCATTCTTCTTTACTTGTCTTTTCTATCTCTTCTCACTTCATATTCTTCGCCTCTTTCTTCTCTTCTTTTTCTTCCTCTTTCGCAACCCTCTCACTATTTTTCCTTTTTTTTGTTTCCAATTTCTCGCCATTTATACCTTCTCTTTCTAAACAACCCGCTTTCTCTTACCGTCCTTTCTTTCTTTTCCTTTCTTTCCTACTCTTTGTTTTTGTCCCTTTTTCAAACGTCCCTTTTCTCTCGTTCGTAAACCCCTTTCTTTTCTTCCTAAAATTCATTTTCCTAGTTCCTGTTTTTTTTCTATCATTCTCTTCAATCTTTCATCGATTTCTCTCTATCCTTTTTAGTTTTTGTTCATTTTTTCCTCTCTCACTCTTTCTCTCTTTGATTCTCTTCCCTTTCTCCATTCTTCTCTTTCTTCACTCTCCGTCTCTCCTTCATTCAGTTCATTCATCTCCTTTTTCGTATTGTTTTTTCTTGTCTTTTTTCATTCTGTCTCATTTCTCATAACTTTATTCGTTTTTACCTTTCCATTACTCTTTAACATACACAATACAAATGCATTAAAAATACACACACGCACACATAGATATCTGCATACATATACATACAAGCATGTATACAAGCATACATCTTTCCATTACTCACACACATTGTACACGTGCGTAAAAAAACCGATACATGCATACATACATACATACATACATACATACATACATACATACATATATGCATTTATCTTTCGATTACTTTTAAACACACACAATGAATATACACAAATGAATACATAAACGCTCACATACATACATAAAAATATACCTATACATACATACATACATACATACATACATACATACATACATACATATATGCATTTATCTTTCGATTACTTTTAAACACACACAATGAATATACACAAATGAATACATAAACGCTCACATACATACATAAAAATATACCTATACATACATACATACATACATACATACATACATACATACATAAATACATACATTTCCATTACTTTTACTCACATATACACACATATAAGTGAGAAATAAAAAAAAACATTTTGCTTCTTTTTCTGTTCGTAAAAATAATAATGTACATATATATAAATTCTCGCTTGGTATACTCAAATCCATTACTTACACTAGCTGAAAACCCGCTTACGAGCAAGACTTTCCGGGTAGTTCCAGTGGGAGGCGCAAAAAAGTTCCTCGGCTCAATAAATGATCAAAACAATTTTTCATGGGGTAAGTTCTATATCTCTTGCTACAATACCTGGTTCGGTTAGATAAAGGTCCCTTGCACATAAACGGGACGATTACTATCGGGATGAGCATAAATGCATTCTTTAGGAGTACCTTAATTCATTACATCTGGCTACAATTCATCGGTTTGACTACTTAAAGGTAACAAATTCATCGTATTGTATGGATGGAAATCAGATCATTATTGATCTGAGCGCTGATGCTGACCCCAAACTATATATATATATATATATATATATATATATATATATATGAGAGTTGCAAGGATGAACATATGGCTGGTTGCTAATGAGTGCGTTAGACACGAAACGTTAACATTCACTTGGTGAATATCCTTGTGATTCTTCTTATTTTTTTGTATATCAATAACTCTATTCATTGTGTTAAGTATTGAGCATTGTGATTAAACATCAAAAATGGATAAAATCTGTTTTTTAATTCTATCTTGCATTCTTACGAACTGAAAATATATTACTATATATATATATATATATATATATAAATTTTCCAAAATAATTTGCTAAAACCTACTTGAGGCCAAGGCTTCTGAGAGTGGGTGCAGTCGATATATTGCACCAGGGCCCGGATGGCCAAGTGATCCCCCAGAAGTTTCTACCGTAGCAGATGAAGACGGACGGCTAAAGGACAAGGATATTTGAGCCATGGCTGGGGCCCTAACACAGTCTTGCACCGTCTAATAAAATTCCCTTCGGAGATCTTGCTGGGGTCCCATTAATAACCACAAGATCTTACGGAGATATATTGCGTGGTTCCTGAGTTGCGCTGTCACATACAGACGGGCATTCAGTGAATTATACCAAGACTAATCAATTCCCATGAAAAAATTCTCAGATTTAACATCTTTTCCGCTATTTGAAAATAGAGTATTCTATTAAAAGACTTTTGTATGCTGAAATAGCGTAAAGCGAATAAGCAATTGTCATTAATTTATATGGAAAACATCTTTAAGCATTCGCAGATCCTGAAAATGGTTAGGATGGTATGTCAAGCTGAGTCATCGGAGGTCGTGTTGGTGATAGGTAAAGGATACTAGAGTGTAAAAGAGAGTAGGAGAGGATGTTCGCTGCCTCTATAATGGCTTGCTACTTAACGAAACCTGAACGTTATTTTCGCTTTATGCCTTTTTTTGAAATAGCAAAAAAAGTGGCGTGAAGCGAATTTTTAAAAAGCCGGCACTATCTGAATTTGAATTTCATTAAATTAATTTCTTTTTACAAAATAAAAAGAATAAAGATCTTGTTTCAGTGGATGAGTACATTGTTAGAAAGTGTCAGGGCATTTTTATCAGCAAACTTTTTTCTTTCAATATATTTGCATTTCTGTGAAACTATTTTCTAAGAAAAAATGATAGCTTATTTGTTTCAGTGGAAGAGTCCATAGTTCGAAATTGTGGGAAGGAGGTACTTTCATTAGCAAAATTTTTACCCCTGTGTGACAGAGTCAAGTGTTACGTGCAGCAAACCAAGAAAATCACACTGTTCATTGTATGAATACGGGATTTTTTTAATTGGGAGATATTTTCCTGTACACACGATATCTCCAAGAGTTATGGAAATTTACATTGAATTTCGAGGGAAGGTAGGTGATAGGCAACGGGAGAATCGATTAAGTTTTTGATCGGATCTTCTCACAATTACCTTCCCTGCGTCGTTGTTATATGTCCAAATCGCATGATACTGCTAAATTTTCTGGTCTGTCCGTAAGATATTTCCAAAAGTTATCAATGACAATAGGCTATGGATGAATAGGCTATGGGAGAAATAAACATTTAGGATATGATAGAACTGATTGAATTTTGGAAGATATCAATGCACAATTATCTCCCTAACATCGAAGGTATATGTCCAAACCACATAATATCGCTGAAATTTCATGCCAATCCACACGATATCTCAAAAAATTCGCAATAAATTTCAATGATATTTTGTGGAAGAGTGAACATTTGGCTTTGTAACAACTGGGTGAATTTGGGAGCGGATCCATGCACGATTACCCCCTAACAATGGCGTTGGGAGAGGTATGCGCTCTCTGGGTTACGATCGACAATTCGAGAAAATTACACTGTTCATTATTTGAGTTGATACGGATTTCTTTTTTCATTGAGAGATATTTTTCTGTCCACACGATATCTCCAAAAGTTCTCAATGAATTTCTATGATATTTCGAGGATGATAGGCCATGGAAGAACTGACTAGATGTTGGAGCGGATCCATCCACAATTACCTCCTCTACGTCATACTAATATATGCAAATCGCATAATATTGTCAAAATTCCAAGTTTGTCTACACAATACCTCCAAAAGTTTTTTTGTGATAGCGTGGACGATTGGCTACTGGAAAACTGATTAAATTTTAGCCCAGATCCAACCACAATTACCTGCTTTAGGTTGTAATTATATGTCCTAACCACATAATATCGCTAAAATTTCATTTTTGTCCACACGATATCTCCAAAAGTTCTCAATGATATTTTGGGGAAGGGTGGTCAACAGACCATGGCGGATCCAGGCACAATTACCTCTTCTCCTCCGACAATGGCATCGGCAGAGATATGCGCTCTTTAAATAACGACCGGTGAACTAAGAAAACCACACTTATTTAAGTATATTACTTTCTTTTTCACTCTTTCTCCGATTCCCCGCTTCATTTTCTTTCTCTTTCTCTCTCTAATTCGCCTCTCTTTTCCTTCTTCCTCATCTCCTTCTCTTTCATTTCTCAACATTTTGTTATTAATCCTCTTTTTTTATTCAATAATCCCTCTTACCCTCTCTTTTTATGTCTCACGAATTTCTTCCCCCTTTGCTGTAACTCTCTCTCTCTCTCTCTCTCTCTCTCTCTCTCTCTCTCTCTCTCTCTCTCTCTCTCTCTCTCTCTCTCTGTAAGTACTTATGATTTCATGAAAAGAACTATAAGTTTCTGGTGGAGGAAAAAACCTTTAAATGTTGGAGGAAATACGAAAAAAAATAAAGATTTAATTCATAAAATTTCTTTTCAGCGCGAGATCCTTGAACGTCCTCACTATAATAAAGTATCAGTTTTTGAAATAATTAAGTGTAGATATTATTTAGCAATGTCATTTGAACAAATAAAAATTATGAAATGTTTTTATAATCACATGTAAGTTTATTTTATTTTATTTTGCAAAATAAACGAATCTGACAGAATATTTCAATAATTGCTTTTATCCCTGGGATATAAGATATACATGTTTGTATAACTCCCTATGTATTAACACGCACATATTACATTGAGTTTGCAAAGACGAAAATATAGATAAAAAATTTGCTGAGAAATAATTTGGATATATCATAAATTATATAAGAGTAAGTGTAAATGTGTGCGTGTGTGTGTGCGTTCATGTGTGCACACGTGTGTGTGTGATTAACATATATCATAATATCAACGAATACCATTTTGTAAGTAAATGCACAAATATCTTCATAGAAGCATATTCAACGTAAAAATCTGTTATAAGACTTCTCTCTTTCTCTCTCTCTCTATACATATATATATATGTGTGTGTGTGTCTGTGCGTGATGTTCATTTGACAAGATATCTCGCTATCTTATATATATATATATATATATATATATATATATATATATATATATATATATATATATATATATATATATATATGCGTGTGCGTATGAGTGTGATTATGTGATAACTATATAATAACGCTCGCACTGGCGTGAAGATGTATCTAGTTATCGATTGATTCATTATGTATCTACACATACACACACGCGTACACACACACACACACACACACATATATATATATATATATATATATATATATATATATATATATAAGTATATATATATGCAGTTTTAACTCACAGAAAGACGTATATATATGTGTGTGTGTGTGTATATATATATACATATATATATATACATATATATGAAAATATATATAGAGAGATACAGTTCACACTCACATATAGACGTGCATATATACATACATATATATATATAGATAGTAGAATATACACACACACACATATATATATTCACAAACACATTAATATGCAGTACTCACTCACATAAAGATGTGCACACACACACACACATATATATATTCACACACACATTGATATGCAGTACTCACTCACATAAAGATGTGCACATACACACACACACATATATATTTACTTATATATATATATATATATATATATATATATATATATATATAAAAATGCTAAATAGATAGGTGCATTCATACATCAATTCATTCATACATCCATACACACACACACACACACACACACACACACACATATATATATATATATATATATATATATATATATATATATATATATATATATATATATATCAGTCTATATAATTCGTGAATTAAATCTTGAAAGTGGAGAATAAATAAAGCAATATTGTGAAATGACAATACAACTTTATCATAGCATATGTTTGTTTTGGTTCTTAATATTTTTGATAAGTAAAAATCAATTTTATTTCAAACGTTTATTATAACAAAATTTCAAGTGTCTCTTCAAGGATCGTGACGATAAAAGTTTTTAGAATTAAGAAATACGAAATAAAATTGTAAGATGATAAGAAATTGTTATAGAAAATGAAACCTCTAAATTAAATCAGTAAGCAAGAATGGAACTTATTGGCAGATGCTAGGCTAGAGATCGGGTGTGGGGAGTATTTCGTGGTCCGAGGGGGATTTGGGGGCCCGGAGGGAGGTTTAGCTTCTTCAGGTGAGATTTAACAGAAGAAATGCTCTGGATGAGCTACTATCTATAAAGTTTTTGCACCCCCGTTTATTAGAGGTCCAGGGACACTTTCACATAGCCCCCGCCCTCCGTAGCTATGCCTCCGTATAATGGTTAATCTCTTTTTTTAAGCTAACATAAAAATCAATTGAAGATTTAAATGTATTTTACAGCATAATTACACACTGCTGTGTTGGAAGAAAAGTATCAATCTATATCATAATTAGCAATGTGTCTGTCTATCCAACTGCCAGTCATACTCCTTTCTATTACACATAACAAAATAAAAAAGAGGTTGGTGTACAGGAGACGTTCTGAGAATGGAATTGCGACACAAAAACCGTGAAGAGCTAAGGGAGAGCAAGTAAGAAATGTGCAAAAGGCTGAAGGTGAAACATAAAGATTTCGCTAAAGGAGAACAGCTGAACTTGGCCAACAAAAAAAGGCGAGAAAGTAAAATGAAGTGGAATCTAACTCGCTTTCGAATGTCTGCGAGAGAAAGATTTGGTTAAATGTCGAGGATGATCGCTTAGGTAATTCCCATGAGTTTTTTTTAAAACCTTTCTGATAGTACAGTTCTTTAGATTCCAATCCCTAGGTATTCTGTTCGCAAAGCAACGGGTACTTCACAAATAGTTTGTAATTAGCTATTAGACCGGTCCAAAATTTCAAGACCACGAGTCACTCACAAGAAACCGGTTAAGGACAATCATCACCATCATCATCATCATCAGTCTTTTGACGTCCGTCGTTGGTCATAGACCTTCCCCAGAATCCGTTACATTTCTCTAACGTGGGGTGTAACGGAGCCAGTATTTTCTGAATTAGTCTTGTTCATCTCTCCATCTTATTTTTTGTCGACCTCGGTTTCGCATGTGGTCTCTGGGGATCCATGTTGTGAGTCGTGATGTCCATCGGTTGTCTTTCATTCTTACCACATGACCAGCCCATTGCCATTTGAGCTTTATAATGGATTCTATGATGTCTCTGCCCCCCGTTTTCTTTCTGATATATTGTGCTGTCTTGTGATTTCTCCATGTAAGGTTCAGCATGATTCTCTCGTGCGCACGCTGCATGCTTCTCAGTTTGCGGGTTTGTCTCTTTGTTAGGTTCTATGTTTCAGCTCCATAAGTGACTATCGGGAGAATGCATTGGTTGAATACTCTTTTTTTTAGGATCATTGGGATCATCTAGATTACCACTGACCTATTCTTACCTCACAGGTTAGTGTACGTGAAGTATCTATTTACCAAGATTATTCTGGCACAAGGCCATAAGTATGTAGCTCTATAACCGACAGAAAATTCAGGTTTTACAGGGGGTCCTATAAACACTCAACAGCCTGGAGTGAAACTTAACCTTTAGCTCTCAACGTTCTTTTTCAAGAGTGCTAACATTTTGTGCAGTTAGTAACTTCGAAAGCCGGAAATTCGTATGTCTACTCATGTATGACTGAAATTGACATGAAAATTACATGAAAACACGACTACGAAATTCGAACACACTATCATTTGGAGTGGCCTGCAGTGATTGGACAAACTTTCTGAGTGCTGAAGATTAATCAACTCAATTTGAATATTTCCTTTCATGACACAGTTTATAGGTATTAACTCACCTTCCAACGGAGATGGGGTGTGACACAAGGTACAAACGTGCGTAGATAGGTATAAAATTTCGTGCAATGAGGAGGTATTGCCTGGAAGTGTGATCTTCAGGAACCTGGCTTTACTTAAAACTATTCCCTGGTCACGAATGATCATTGATCTGGCAAAAATGCCAAGACGGGGAAGACTTAATTTGCCAAAAATGTAAAGTAATGATCTAATCGCCGTGAGGTCGTGGTTTCATTTTGATCGCCCTATCCACTTGGATTGAGTTGCTCCCGTGTCACACGACATAAGGCAATGATTTTTGTCTCAATTTCTCCAACAATCTATGGAGACCCGGTTATTGTATGTAACAATTCAGAGTTTTTCGAAACCGGAGAGCAAGCCCAACGCCCAAGATGGACTGCCTTACAGGACCGAAGGGTTCCAACCACCCTGCTATTTACCCATAGCAGTGGGTGGGGGAGTTCATGCCCCTCTGAAGGGCATTTGTATAAAGTAAATGCAAACTGCCCCAGCTAGTTATTATCACCATACTACTATCTTGATCACAATCTGAAGCGGAAAAAAATGACCCAATTCATTTATGATCGGATTCCCGTCTTTAAACTTTGTATTAGTGAATTTCCAAGTCTGTCAATGTACAGAACAGAAGTCAGATAGATGCAGAACGGTCTAGGATTGTAATCACATCCATAAGAAACAATCTGTGATTGGTTCGATGAAAGAGAGAAAATCAGGTTTCCTTTTTCGAAGCTCAAGACCGGGATTAGGGAAATTCTCTTAAAATCAACTGATTAATCATTGGATCATTTTACACGGGGGATACATCCCACTCCAAGAGAAACTTTTCAACACCATTTAAAAAAATAATTAGAGCAGAATATTTGACGATCAGTTCGGTAGTATACAATGCAAATCGTCTCAATTATGCTGTTATGCGCAACTAACTGCTTCACTTACAGGGAAAGCAGTTATTTAGTTATGGTTAACTGTATTGAAAACAGTCGCGGAAAATCAATTACATGCAGACAATTTCAAAGCCGTTTTTCCGTTTTTATTTCAACAATATCTCCACGCATTTATACCTGCTCGTTGATGAACAACAAGTACAGTTGAAGTATTGTAATTGTTAGTCATTCTACGTATAAGTTATGTGTCTGCAAGCTTCTCCAGAACAATTTCACGGATTTTTAAAGACTCTAAGCTGATTCATTGAAATTATTTTTTTTTTTTGGACGACTGAACTCTCTCTCTCTCTCTCTCTCTCTCTCTCTCTCTCTCTCTCTCTCTCTCTCGTTGTTTATGCTGTTCACACGACGATTCGACCGAATCATTCCGCGGCTTTCTCCAGGTGTACTCGCCGATTGTAATATTAGTAAACAGAATTTTTTTTTAAATCTCAATTGCGGCAACGCTTATGACGTAGGATTCGGGTGTTTTTTTTTTCTAATTTCTTTCCTTGTTTGGCCAGAATACTTTGTCCCTATTAAGTAGCGGAAGCCACATTGACTTGGATTCTTATTTTCACACAAAGCTGATTTATGCAGCTTCTTTGATTTTACTCACTTCCCAACGGCTCTCCCTGTCCGGAATCTTAACTGATTCCCAGAGAGGATAGTGTTCGTCTCTCTCACTTCAGATGTGGCCCGCCGTACTTGACTAACAACATACCCGACAAGAAAGGATTCAATCGTACGAAAAACTCTTTGAATGTTAATGACCCTCCACAAAACTATAGCCACTTAGCTTAATGTTCTTAAGAGAAATAATTTATCTTTAACATCATTATAATTCCATCATCCTCATCGGTTCTCGTACGCTTCCTGTTGAGCACGTGGCCAAATCTGCAGTTTCGGCAGCAGGTTGCTTTTTTTATAGGGTAGAGTTGCCAGCCCTACGTCAATTACTCCTCCTTTGCTCAGATTTGGGATTCTTGTTCGGTTCTGGGTTTTTTTTTCTGTCAGAGTAACCTTCGCTTAGTTGGACGGCCTTTACATGGCTAAAGTGCTCCAATGCCCTACTATCTACTCATAACTTTGGGAAGAAGTGGATTCAGGACTTTCCCAAGTGCATTTGTACGAAAAGAACGCAAACAGTTCCGGACCGGATTCGGCTCGCTGATTCCATTTTCCACATCGATTTCTGTTACGCAACTACGCATTTCCATTGTTATTTTTTATGATTATTTACACTTTTCTTAATTTTTTTTAATTGATCTTTTTAGACACAGGAAACTATGATCTCCTTCGTTTTATTTTCCTTTTCTCATGTATTTACACACTCCCCCAAAACTAGTCTGGTGATTGCCGCTAGAGATCGAGTGATAGCGGGTCTCCTCAAACCTCCAGCACTCTCTTGAGCAGATTTATCAGTCCAAATATTGCTGTGGTCTAGACACACCAAACTGAATCCCCTTACTTGAATCTCAAATTCCTCTAATTTCAGCGCCAGGGATGCTCCCAGTGTGACAATTATTGTCGGCACGATCCATAACCCACACAACATTTTTTAGTTCTTAGGGTAGGATCATGGATTTTTTTTCATTTTCTTCACTTTCTTTGTTCTTCTTACTATAGTCTGTCTGAGTAGTTCACGATTTGACAAAATTTCTTCTCTTTCTACCCAACGACCGAGTCTGGTCTTCTCTCTTGGATAGGGTAGTCTGTCCAGATCTTAAATTCTCACAGTATTCTATAGTATATTCCCAGGACAGTCTCTGATTTGTAGCATACCATTTGTTTGTAAGGTCGAACCGAGAGCGTTTGCCCAGTTCTCAGTGTATCACTGTTCCTACTCTATCGTGCTCAATTTTGTAATCCCTTTGAGCCAGCTTCATGCAGTCACTTATGGTTTACAGCAAGCTTTCTCAAAAATTTCGAAGTGGACTTATCAGTGTGTTAAAAATTTGTACGTATAATCTATAAGTAATTAATACTCTATTTTCTCTGTTCCCTCTCACCAAAGGAGATTTTATATTTAAAAAAAAAAACAGAAAAACTATGAAAGTCACTTTGAAAAAATATTGTTAGCATAGCGTTCATAGAATTAAACCTCAAATGAAGCAAAAGTCAAGTGCTGACCAACCTCTCGCAAAACCGCAGAACTTGGATTGAGAAAAGCTGGTTCACAATCTCGTATCTCTCTCAATAAAGACAACATATGCTGTTTTTTCTGTGCGCTATTGAACGGATGTTCTGGCTAAAGGCCAAGTGAAACCACCTTTTTGATGTCCTCGTGGATATCAATAGAACTGTGTGTTCTATTTCACTTGGTATTTGCGTTTGTCCCAGTTTTAATGTATACTTTTGAAAAGATTTATCTATTCAAAAAAACTTCCTTTTCTTTTTTTAAATCTGAGAATGGTATTTATTCATCTCTATCTCAGGTCTGATTTATGTTCTCGGATGATCTCAATAATCCTAAAAAGAAGAGTATACAACCAATGCATTTTCCTGATAGTCTCTTATGAAGCTGAAACATAGAACCTAACCAAGAGACAGACCTACAAACTGAGAAGTATGCAACGGCCACATGAGAGAATCATGCTCAACCGTACATGGAGAGATCACAAGACAGCACAGTATATCAGAAAGAAAACGGGGGTCCGTGACATCATAGAAACCATTAAAAAACTCAAATGGCAATGGGCAGGCCATGTTGCAAGAATGAAAGACAACCGATAGACATCACGTCTCACAACATGGATCACCAGAGATCACATAATAAACCGAGGCCGACAGAACACAAGATGGAGAGATGAACTAGACAGATTCAGGAAATACTGGCTCTGCGACGCCCATGATAGAGAATTGTGATGAATCCTGGGGAAGGCTTATGTCCAACGACGGACGTTAAAAGACTGATGATGATGATGAATACAACCAATGCATTTTCCTGATAGTCTCTTATGAAGCTGAAACATAGAACCTAACCAAGAGACAGACCTACAAACTGAGAAGTATGCAACGGCCACATGAGAGAATCAATCAGTTGTTCTCAAATAGCACGGAACCCGTGACATTTATTTAGTCTTTGTTTTGCGAACGATCCATGGAGATCCCACCATCGTTCGCAGTAATGGTGAGGATTTACAGGGTTCCAGCCTGACACTCAAGATGGTCTGCCTTACGGGGCTAAAGGGCTCCGACTTCCCTGCTATTTCTACCCTTAGTTTGAACTCGTTTCGTCGATTTCTGTTCGGTCGTTAGGTCACCCGCCCCTTCTATTAATGTTTAGCTTAGGATTAAAATGAAACTTTGTAAAATCTTCCGAAACAAAAGTAGAAACATTTTTTCTTTAAATTCGACCTGGATATCATAACAGTCAGTAAACGGTATTGTGCTAATATTGTACACAACACCTTCACGTTAAAAAAGTTGTTAGGTTAGTGAACTGTTCTGAAAACACCCGTGGTTTCTCCAAAGTGACTAATGCCACTTGTACCACCAGTAAAACTTTCATTTCCGTTTTGGATCTCTTGAACAAGGTCCTAGCATTTTTCCTGTTTGTGTGATCATCATCATCTTTATTAACTAGCTGTTCATGTAACAAGTGAAATTACTGGTATACCTTAAGTTTTTGCTACACCGATTCGCCTATGGGAGCCTACTTCTGATATAATTACAAAATTCTACATCGTCATCAGTCGTCTTTGTCAGTAGGTTCTTACAGATGGCTCGCTGCAACGAAAGAATAGTCAGCTCCTTTCATCTCCCGTACGACCACGCCCGGGTTCGTCACTTTTTCGTGATGCGCGCCGGCCTGATCTGTGTGAAATATCCCACTAATACAAGTTGAGCTGTCGTCATAACAATCCATTCAAAGTCAGACTGTCGATATTCTTTTTAGCCCATAAATAGCAACACAAAACTTATTTATTAATCTAACTCTAACTCCTTATTTTCCATGAACCTTTTCCCTTGTTTCCCCAAAATCCTGTTGACCCCTTGTGGATTATAGTGCCACATTGCAGTTCAAGTAGCAAGTAGCTTTTTGTGGAATGGCTAGCTCACGCTAAAAGATCCCAACTCCTTTGCAATTTAACCATCATCATTCGTTAAACATCCATAGACCTTCTTGAAGGTTCGCCAAACCGCCTGGTCGTGGGTGTAGTGGAGCCAGTATCCCTTGAACTTATCTAAATTGTCCCTCCATCTTATTTTTTGCCGGCCAGGCCCCGATTTTGCATTTCGTGAGTCGTGATGTCCATTGGTTGTATGATACCTTTGCAACATGTCCTGTCTTATGCCATTTGATTTTTATAATGGATTTCATGATACCTGACTAATCTATCATATGATATAGAGTCTTGTGATCTCTCCATGGGAGGTTAAGCATAGTTTTCTATCGTGCTTGTTGCATGGTTCTTTGTTTGGGAGCCAATAATTTGGTTCAACCTTAAGAGAACAAGAAGATCCCATTAGTTAAAAAAAAAGAATGGCTTACAACCAATGCGTCCTACCGATTTACCCATAAATACATGCATTATCGCAAATGTAAACCAATGATCTTGAGCACATGATGAAAAGTTTTACTCTACGTAATGTTTTAGCTGACAAAGCTCTCGCTCGCTCTCTCCAGAGAACCCTGAAATTTTGTTGACATATTACTCTCTATCTGTTATTTCGTCTCTCCATGCCGACAGATATTTAAAGAAAAACTCGAAGATCACACATTTTCTTTTGCTTATCTTACCGGGTTTCAGACTACAAAAAAAAAAATCTCCCACAATGAACGTGCCTTACTTTCTCTGTGTCCTATCCATCTTTACACCATAGAAGAAAAAAAAAATCACATTAAGTTAGTCACGAGTCTTTCCTAAAACATTTTACCCTCATCTTTTTGTTCCCCGACTGATGTTTCTAAGATAATACTAAATACTTTGCGAACGAAAGCTTTTTAGAAATAAACTTCGATGTTTTATTTATTTGTCCAAAGGTTCGACTGAAGTCATTAGTTAATAACTCTGGTTAGATAACATCTAATTCATTGAGGGAAGGGCTACTTTATGCTCGTTAGCACAATAGCATGAACATTGAACAATCTTCCCCATCCGAGACAATTTTGAGATTTCAGGATGGTATGGAAAAAAATCCTAGGTGTGTGGGTCACTTGAAAATAAACTAGACACGTAGGTTTTGGTTAAAAATAAATCCAAACGGTAAGTTTTCTTGAAATGATTAAGCGAAGGCAATAAATAAAAGTACCGTATTTGACGGCGTCGGAGACGTTATTTTTTCCCCTCAGATTACTCTAAAAAATTCACTATGCGTTCGACAGGATGAAGATTTCTTTTTTCTATTTTATTCTTTTTCCCCCAAAATTTTGTCAGTCAAAACTGGAGTTTGTCCTCGTGTCGAAGGTCACAATTGGTCAACGCAAACTATCCTATGTTCATCATCGTTAGACATGTTTACAAATTTGCAGCCCTGAAAGCTTCAGCCGTCTCCCTTAAGTTTGCTAGCCCAAACTGACCTGAGCCTAAATTGACTTTTAAAGTTCACCTGAAGTTATCATCATCTATCCTATGTTCACCCTGAGACCAAGTTACTCGTTTACATTTTCAGCGCGGGTGAAGCTGTCTTCGTTAGATTTAAAAATGCCAAGATTGATTCGACCTAAAATCAACTTTTAGAGGTCACCAGAATTGAGCACTTCCTGTCTTATATTCATGCTGGATTTGGTGCGACTATCTGTGTTAAAATTGAAAATTCCTAACGACCTGACTCTAATGCACAAGTTACGAGTAAAGAAATTTGTAGCCTATAGTGTGCATCCATGTCCCTTAGATTTGAAATTGATAAAATTGACCTGACCCTTAATTGACCTGAAGGGATCATTGGAAGTTAGCACCATCAATCCTATATCTATTCTGGGGTCAAGTTATCTTAATATACAAATGTTCAGCTCTTAAGAATTTGGGAATCCATAAAACATAAATTTAGAAAACAATAAACAGAACAACATTGTTATAATATATATATATATATATATATATATATATATATATATATATATATATATATATATATGTGTGTGTGTGTGTGTGTGTGTGTGTTTTGTTGATATATGTATGTATATATATATATTTGTATCTTTATATTATTCGTAAGGATTATTTTGTCATGAATAGATATTTGTATCCATGTGTTATCATAGCATTATTTTTGTTTTAGATAAATCTCTCTCTCTCTCTCTCTCTCATATATATATATATATATATATATATATATATATATATATATATATATATATATGTATATATATATATAAATATATATATATGTTTTGTGTTTTTGTATATGAGTCGTCATTGTGGATTACAAAAATTCTCCCTTGGATCTACCATGAGCATCATAAAAACTTTTTCTTTGACATATAAGCCTTGACATAACCATGACTTTTCTGTTTGATGTAATAGACACAAAATCTTGCCTTAAAAAAAAATGGATGAATCTTGAATGTAGTAAAGTAGAGAACTGAAGAACGGATCATTTTCCAACTTTTCTAATATCAAACTTGGAATCAATATCTGCTTGGGCTTATACTTACATAAAGAAAAAACAATAACACGTTCTTGATAGATAGATAAAAAGCATTTGTGTGATTATATTTGTCAGAAACAGTAGAATTAGCTTCTTTTAAACCAGATCTTCATTGTTACTTTATTCTTGTTTAACCCTTCCAAGCTTAAGCTATTAAGATGCTTAATGCCTGAATTAAAATGTCCCTGTAGACTTCTGAAAGGGATCTACTGAACATATACAGGTTGGTGCAAAAGTTGCAAAGGAGTTTAAAACAGTAATATCTTTTTGATATTTTTTAAGATTGTTTTCAACTGATGAAATATATAAATAATAGGAATTGAACCTATGTATGGAAAACTGCTCCTTTCAAATGCCTGCTATTTTCAACTTAATAAATTTTTACTCTCTAAATAACATTCTGCATGATGTTTCAAAGAATATCTGCTTCTCTGCTCAGTACGTATACAATATTTCCGGCATTTAGACTGAACGTGTTCTCCCAAGTTAAGGTTGACCACAAGAGCCAAATTAGTGAAAACGCACAAACAAACAGAAAATCATTGACTTGGATGGCTTCAAAGAATATGCTCGTAGTCTTTGGATTAAGATCAATGATTCCACTAAAAACCTAGATGGGGGGATTTCAAACTTTTTTTCCTAAACATAATAAGAAGAAAATATTTAAATTTCCAGCCCTCTAAATCTATTGGTGTGACCTTTACATGTGATACATACATAGATAGCCAGCCAGTCAGACTAACTTAAAAACTGAAGAAACCTATCTTGACAGTTTTGGTGCCAGTATTGGTTGATGGTTTCTAATAAGTATTATTATGTTTTTATTATACTAGTAATTATAAGTATAATTATTAATCATTATATTATTCTTGGTAACCAATTTTTTGTGCACACATTAATTTTCTTTGTATACTGGTTGCAAAATGTGTGTGTACCCAACATGCCCACAATTTAGAGGGAAGTAAGCCTAGTAGGAACCTTGGGATGTACATGCCTCAGGATTCTTGAAAGGGTTAAAAAAAAGGTCTGTTCTCAATTGTGTCTCTTTTACCTATTTTTTTCCCCCAAGAAGACTCATACCAGTGCCTTTGGACAAGGCTGGAGGACATTGGATCCCATTCAATAAAACAAAACTGTAATGTATTGATGTCGGACTTGGTTACAATTCAGCACTGACCAATTCAAGTCAAAGCAGTAAGCAAAATTACAATGAGATTTCTTTCTGGAAGATTACAATAGACCATAATAAAACCTCAACACAGAACCAGTGTCAAGAAATCTTAAGATAGTGATTGATTCCTGAGAAAGGAATTATTAAATAAAGCAATAAAAATGAAAATGTTTGTCTAAAGAAACTGCTAAGTTATAATATTTCTTAACACTTTAACAATGACGGAAGAGCCTGCAGATAGTTTAGTAAGGAAACAAGACAGGGCTAAGCTTTGAATGCTTCTAGCTGTCTCCTTTTGATAAAATGCATAGCAGTTAAGAAAGTAGAATATAGGAAACACACTGGGAATATAAAACAAAAAATCATAGAATATAGCTTGGGCATCCACAGTCACTTTTGCGGGTTCGGTAGTATGGTGTATATTCCTGCGGTGTCAAAAGTATATATTCTGGAGGGTGGGGCCAAAAGATATATCCTGATGTAGGTTATCAGATAAGGGACTTGGGAGTGCCTAAGCTGTCACTTGATGTCACAAGATGCAATTGTTCATAGAGGTCCCTTGATCCCCATTCTCTGTGAGATTCTAACTTACAAACTCCTACGCCCTTTGTAGTGAGAAGGTCTGATTTGGCAATTACTCATTTACCACCCACTCCAACCATACAGAGGCTCATTGAATATCGAAAAGAAAAGGAAAGAAATGCTTAATGATGTGATATATGATGAAATTTTAAAATCTTTTATGCTGATTCTATACCTGAATGTATTTATTGTTATATATATCAGTTTATATCTCCTTGCTTGCATTCTTTGTGTATATCTGTTTATCATTTAGAAAAGTCACATTGTAATCTGAACTTTAATCATGGTCATTGAGAAATCATTGCTTTCTGCTGTAACTCAATAAATATTGGAATAATATTTTTATTTATCAGTGTGTGAAAATAATGACATAGCAATATAGCAACACAGGGTGTATTCTTGCTTTAAATACATATTCTTAAGCCTTTCAAGTCCTCATTTTACTCCCCAAATTGCCACTTCTCAAACAGCTAGATTCTTTTTCAGACAACCGCTAATACTTAAGTTTCTCTTCAGGTAACATAACATTTTGCCTTTGAGCATTTGTTTACAGTAAGCCATTATAGATTTTCAATTTTATCTGAAAATTTTCTTTCCAAGTGGAATAGTATGTACAATCTGTAATGAGCCATTAAAAAATATCTTTACTTATTTTATAACCACTCAACTTGTGGTATTGAGCACTTTTTTTTAACAAAAATCTACTTGATACATTGATATATATATATATATACATATATATATATATATATATATATATATATATATATATATATGTATATATATATATACATGTTTGTTGTATATCTTATTATTGTTCACTTATAATTGTGTAAATATATATATATATTACTTATAGACACAGAAGAAAAGGAGTTTGCCCTGACCAGGCAAAAGCCTATGGGATTTGTTTGAATAGCAAAAAGAAAGAGGATAATATTAGTGCAAGATGATGGATTAAGTATAATTTAATGTTGCCCAGCTTAAGACAATACAAGTTTAAGGTTGTTAATCTGGCTTAGGCTTTCTGATTTCGTGACACAGCACATATTGGACATTCTTATTTTTTATTTTATTTTTGATGCAGTTTTTAAACTAACTGCTGAATTGAAAGTCAAATGAAAGATTTAGTTCATATGTTGACCTGTACTATGAGACGAGTCAAAAGTTTGTATCCCTTTCTTTAAATGTAGTGACCATAATTTCAAATGAGTTTCAGGATGAGTTTCTGTCCCTTGCAATGAAAGTCCAACTACATTTACACCCAACCCATCTATTTTTTCAAAGTTAGCTTTACATCATTTTTTTCAAAAAAAAAGGCAAAAAGCAAAAATAGCATTCAGCATTTGTTTTCCTACAAACTGTTAAAGAGGCAGCATGCACTCCCTCTCCAATGCAACCTCCGACAACTTGGCCTAAAATACCATTGTTACTATTTTGGGGGTGAGGGAATGTTGAAAAATTCCTCTAATATAAATCCATGGTAATTGCTTCTCAGCTTTATGACATTCCGGCTTACAAAAAGGTTTCTGCATGTGGATAGAGATGGAAACCTGTATTTATATTGTATTTCAAAGTTAATGTTGAGTCCATCTTGGTATACCTATGTCTAAAGAGTAATTTATATTTCCATACTTATACAATCTTAAAAAGACTATTGTATATAACTATTAATGGAAACAGGTCTGGTTAGTCACTTAGTAGAAAACGACAGACTTTTTCTAGCAGCATGCCATATTGGAGTCCGGTCAATTAAAAGATTGGAAAATAAGGTGATGGATGCATTTATTTGAAGTTATTTCTCTTACATCTTGTTGGGCAGTGATCATCAAAAAAAAAAGAAGGTGAATCCTGCCAGACAAAAACTAGGGACCAATTTAGAATAAACTTATACTGCAAGTTGAACTCTACTAAAAACCTATTTAGAATGAGGGAATTCTAAAGAAACAAAAAAATAAGGAGTAAATGTTGAAATTTTCATATCTGTAGCTCCATTGGCGTAACCTGTACATGATATATATATATATATATATATATATATATATATTTAGCCAGCTTGCCAGCTGACTAGCCAGCCAGCCAGATCAACTTGAAAACTGAAGAAACCTATGTTGACAGTTTTGTTCAATGTTTCTGATAAAATAAAACTCCTTGATTTTTGGTCAAATGATTGATATACGGCATAACCTACTTCTTGAGATGCCAAACAATGAACTGAAATGCAAGTGGATTGAAACTTTCAGGGGTTGCTTATTTTTGGCCATCGGTCGATGTATATCATGTGATTTGCACATGCACACTGTGGTGAGTCCAATCTCATTATTTAATAGCCATGCCTCAATATGACATGACTTTATCATAGTGAGTCATAAGATATTTTTAAAAGTTTTACTCATTTGCCATCAGTTTTTAACTTTAATTCCGTCCAAATCAAAGAATCAAAAAATAGTATTTGTCTTTTTCAACCTTAAGAAGATTAGTAATGCTAATAAAAAATTACTTATGTCTTTCAATGACTTTTAATATTCAAAAAAAGAACAAACTCTTTATCACCGTCAATATTTGAACCATGGCATCAAAATTCATTTATAATATCATCTCCATTTTCACAATTGTTTCCTATGTAATTGAAAGAGACAATAAAGTGGAGATTCATAAAATTCCACTTCTGCGATATCATCTACCTATATATTTCTGTGTTTCTCTGTCCATAACCATGGACTCTTCTGCTTAAAGGTAACAATTCTGCTGATATGAATATCTCCAATCTACCATTCGCAACAATGTGACTTTTCCTGCTTGTTTCTGTATCTCTAATCATGGACTCTTCCACTTGAAGAGGTAACAATTTTCCTGATAAAAATATCTCCTACACACTATTTGAAATGATGGACAGTAATGAATTCAGTTGTTTGTTTCCGGAAAAAATCATCTCATAGAAATTCTAATATATATATATGTTAACTCATCATAGAGATTAATAAATAACAGATAGCAAAAAATAATCATTCTTATTTATTTTTCCAGGAAATTTTCTCAGGATAGACTTGTTTTTATATCAGATACTTGTCTTGACATACACTGTAAGTGAGACAGATCACTTCTACCTCCTTTCTGAAAGAGCTCCACAAAAGATAGCCTGACTTAACACAATATCTTATCTAAGCAAGAAGCAGTAAAAGATCCTTTCCTGAAATTCTTCTAATGGATCAGGACTGGCACATTAAGAATCAAACACTGTGTAGCTTCCTTGCCAAAAGGAACCCAAAGTTATCTAGAAAATATGAAGGCGTTGGCCATTCCAAGAGCTTTCAGCATGCGGATGAGAGGACTTTGAACTTGATGCACTTCTAGATAACTAGCCAGTGGGTTCTTTTTCTATACAGTCCTAATGTAGTTAGATATTTTTGCATAGGTTACCATCCCGCTTGTTTTCGGGACTCGATTGAGCAGAGAAACCAAAACCTCCAGCAATCCTATTGTTAATGTCAAGTCGTCAGATCACAAAGGTGTGGGATGGTGCTTGTTACATGCCTCCAGCAAGGTGGTCTCTAATTTTTCTAATGTTGTACGTATACATACACAGACGGGCACGTACATATAGATGTATAAGGGCAAGGTGGACTCAATTTTTTCTGATGTAGTACACACACACGTACACTGATATAGCCGGGCACATATATACAGACGTATAAAAGCAAGATGGCCTCTAATTTTTCTAATGTAGTCCACATACATACGTATATAGATGTTTAAAAGCAAGGTGGCCTCTAATTTTTCTAATGCAGTACAGACACATACACACGTATACATATAAGTGTAGAAAAGAGGTCGGAAAGAAGAACTCAGGATAAAGATACAAAACGATCCTTCAGGAAAAAGGTTCTGAATCAAGGATAACTAGCAGGTATTGGGAGGTGGGTAGGTGAGGCAGCATGACAAGTGCTGGCAGCAAAAGAGGCCAAGGTTTGATCTTGTTTGGTGCCAATTACAAGAATTTCAGTATTTTTCCTGATATATAAAATCTCTTTATTTCTTTCTTGTGCTCCTTTTTGCTGTTTTTTTCTTCTTTTTTTTGTCTTTCTTTCTTGTCCTTTTATGTTTTTCTGAGGTCCTTTATTGACAAGAAAAGATCAGGAAAGACCAAAACAAGATTATATATTTGTTTCCATGATGAGCGTACATAGCTGGACTACAGTTACATTGCGTGTGCGTGTGTGTGTAGGTCGGGGATCAACTAAACTGGTTCTAGTGATAAATAACAAAAACAATTCCCTTTCTCACCTGATATGTAATTTACATAGAAGATTTTTTGTTTATTGGCTCAATTTTTTTAACGCGGAGTTTTGGAAAGTCCTCCCTAAATCTTAATTTGCAAAGCCAAGTCACTCATTCATTCATTCATATGTAATGCTCAACTGTAGATGATAAAATCCAGAGTTCAACTGGCATTGAGATGTTTCATGGAGATTAAACAAATTGAATATATATATATATATATATATATATATATATATATATAAACATCATTAATAGTGTGGAATTTTGTTTGTTTCACTATCTGCAATTTCTTCTAGATTGTACTGATTCCTCACTTTGATCTACATTTACTTGTTACCTCCACAAGAGCAAGGTGTGGCACAAGGTCATTTTTGTTGTGGGGTTCAAGATACGGGAAAGCTGCAAAAATTGCTCCGGTCCCCGCAACTTGAGTTGCAAAGGTGTCAGAGCAAGCCTAACGCATCCCTTTCAGTGAAGTGGGACGGTACTCCCCGTGGGCGTACTGCTACCCCGAGACTAGGCCGAGTTTTTTTCTGAGGCTGCAGGACAAATTCTAGGTCTCATGTGCATAGCAATCCCGAGCCTCGGTAAGCTATCATTGGCCGGGTCATTGCACCAGCGCAAAGTTAAAAGAGAGTGTATTGCGAACAGATACTACTCATTGATTGTAGGCAGAGGGCTTGGGAGTGACACATTGATCCTTGGCAAAGTGCACAGATACTTTGATCCGAGAGAGAAGTGCTGATCCATGTGTAAATAATAGCGTCATTTCTCATGGGTATTATGCAAGCATATATATATGTATATATATATATATATATATATATATATATATATATATACATATACATATATATATATATATATATATATATATATACATATATATATATACATATATATATATATATATATATATATACATATATATATATATATACATATATATATATATATATATATATATATATATATATATATATATATATATATATATATACATACATATACATATATATATATATATATATATATATATATATATATATATACAAAGATGATTTTTTCTTTTTAGGATACTCGGACAGATTCTAATCAAAGTTTAATCAACTATGCATTAACCAAATTATCCTGAAAAGTAATTATGGGAAGATTTGATAACTCTCAATTCCTACAATGCCATTTTTTTTTTCTTTTTCTAATAAAGAATCCTGGATTTTTTTTTAAATTCTTGCCTCTGAGTAGATAATATCTCATATGCAACATTTGATTAAAACTGGTTCAGGTATCTTAGAAAAATCCACACATACAGCAATAGTGATACAAATAAATTAGTGAATACATAAGATTGTTTGCAACTTTCTTCTTCTTGTCATTTTGTACATTTTTTTAAAGTACTTCCAAAGCACTTCTTTATCTAATTAAGCTATTTATTGCGATTAACAAAATAATTAAAAATCTCAAGTTGATGGAAATTGTAATCACAAATGGAAACAAAAGTGAGTTTTGCTTGGATAGATTAGTCCAGTGATGGCGAACCTTTTTAGCAAGATGTGTGGAAATTTTAATTTTTTGAATAAGCTTGTTATCAGAGTGTATATATATAATTTAGTTTTAGGAATATACTTATACATAAGCAGCCTATTTTCCAATTAAATTTATAAAACTACGAGTTTGAAATTTCAAAATATACTAATAAAACTAAGATAATTAATTGAAATTAAAAAAGTTTTTTTATAAAGTCCATCGTATGTTACCAAAAAACATATGGTTTGTCACTGATGACGTGTTTGTCATAGGCTTGCCATCACTGAGCGAGTCAAACATAGTGGTTCTCAACCTTTTTTGTTCACGCTCTCTTTTCACCATATTTCAGAATGTCATACAGGAGATCTATTCTAGGTTATGGGCATTGGCTTTTTCCTTAGATTTCTTCAATATAAAAAGACAGATGACCACTCAAAATCTATATTCTATCAGATTCAGGAGGCCTATTCTAGGTTATGGACATTGGCTCTCTCCTTAGATTCCTCCAATGTAAAAAGACAGATGATCACTTTAAATCCATTCTCTATCAAATCCAGGTGGCCTATTCTGGGTTATGGACATTGACTTTCTCTTTAAATTCCTTCTACATCAAAATAGAGATGACCACTCCAGAATCATATTCCATCAAATCCAGGAGGCCTATTCTAGATTATGGACACTGGCTTTCACCTTACATCCTGTCTACATCAAAATAGAGATGACCACTCCAGAACCATATTCCATCAAATCCAGGAGGCCTATTCTAGGTTATGGACATTGGCTTTCTCCTCAATCTTCCGCAATAAAAAAGAAATAAGCACGTTATTTCCCTTTAAATCATATTCTATCAAATCCACAAAGCCTATGGCTGTCCTGGATTACATCAGAGAAAAAAAAAGTCTTTAAAAAAAAAGAAAAGAAAAGAACCCAGTACAAACGAAAGCTAACAGTTGACCACAAATCAATATAAACAACTGTCTTTCTATCATTAATCGACTGTATTACAATAGAAGGAAGTAACTTAATTCACATTCACAATAATGCCATCAAACACCATGGCTTCCTTCAGTGGTTGGGGAACTACATTTTAGAAAAGTATTTGAATGGTTGCTGATGATATTAGCCATCGGCAAAATGTTCCTGTGAATCACAGATGGATAATAATGTGTTCCTATGAAAAGCCATCTGCCAATAAAGTCGGATGCTGAAGTCTGCCAAGTGTGACATTACCAAGATCAAAGATGCATTCTGGGGGTCAGGGGTCTGAGGTCAGGGGTCAAAAGTCTGTGACAATCTCGTGGAGATGGGCTTTTCAGAGGCAGGGATATTAGAAAGGAAAATAAAAGTATAAAAAAATTTTCTCTTTCAGGGAACTTTGTGGGTGACATCTTTTTACTTCATATTTATCAATCAATTTATT
Source organism: Thysanoteuthis rhombus (assembly GCA_963457665.1). Lineage (NCBI taxonomy): Eukaryota > Metazoa > Mollusca > Cephalopoda > Oegopsida > Thysanoteuthidae > Thysanoteuthis > Thysanoteuthis major. The sequence goes on from OY735226.1 coordinate 19,021,720, forward strand.
ACGTCAGCCACCAAAGTTGGAAGAGGTTTATGTATTAACTTGTGTCTCTCTGTCAATTTGTCCAAACAATATCTCCAGAAGTTTTTGTTGAATTTCAATGAAATTTTCTGGATGGTTAGGCTATGGGATGAGAAAGAATTGATTTAATTTTGGATGGATCCATTTTTGGGATTCAGAGATACTTTTTCATATATTAAGACATTAGTATGTAAATTGAAAAATCATAACTCACACAGTAATATCCTTCATGTTTGCATTGTAGCTATATATGAAGTGAATTTTGATTTAGTTTTTAGATAGTATATGATGTTGGCATGAGTGTTTTATTGGTAGGTTTTATTAATAAATATTCTCTAGTGTATATTTGCTTCTTGGGATGTATTGCCCAAAGTTAAAGTAGGCCAGGGGCAATTATATTTTTTCAAAACAGCTCCTTGAGATGTTTTTTGATATGTATTTCAACAAAGTCTCCATAACTCTATGTTCATTGTTCTGAAAATACCATATTGCAAAATGTATCTTTAAATTATCTCATACTGAAGAAGATTGCCATCTTGAGACTAACAAAGAAATTAATTCAATCAGTAAGAAGTAGTTTTTAAAATTCATTTATTTATTTTTTACCCCTGCCAAGAAAGAATATCTTCAAAAGTTCTCAATGAATTTCAATGACATTTTTTGGAAGAACTAAGGAAGGATTGATTAAATTTGGAGTGGATCCAGGAATTTTTATTTGATTTAGAGATAATTTTTCATATATTAAGACAATGGTCTGAAATATGGAGTCTAAAAAAAGTCAAAACTTACAGTTACCTACCTTGCATAATAACTATATCTTGACTGATTTTCAGTCATTTTTAGTTACTGTATAATGATGTTAGAGATATGTACACTAAGAGTGTCTTCTTGTCCTTGTTTTATTTTAATTTTGAGATGACACGTGTGTCAGCAGTGGTTTTGAGATGATACATGATAGACTTTTTAAAAAATTTTTTCACTTAAATATCCTAGTTTTATCAGTATGTTTTGAAGTTACAAATTATATTTCATTTCAAACTCCCGATTTTACAAATATATTAGAAAAATAGGCTGCTTATAAATAAACATTTACCTAAATCTATGATACTTATGTACATATAAGTAACACTCCAATAACAGGATTATAAAAAAAAAATGATTTTGACACAGCATGTTGAAAAAGTTTGCCATCACTATCCTAGAATGTTATAATGTATAACATTATTATTCTGGACACCTACTCTGGGATGATAGCAAGCTTGTCTCACAGACTAGTTTATCATTGAAGTGAATTTGATTCTCACTGGATGCTTCACTACAATGGCTTTCTGCCAGACTAAACCAAGCTTAGTTACTTACTAAACTTAGTAAATAACATTTTTTAGTCTGACTCATGGATGAAATAGTTATGTATCTGAAGCATATTGCTATAGTTAGTAAACTAGCATAACAGACCATTACTAATGGTGTGAGCTTGATTATCAGCGGATGCTCCACACATGTAACCTTGTGCCAGACTAAATTTAGCTGGGTACATGTCTTTTGGGAGTCATTCTGTTTAAAAATCTTTTCTTGGGTTTGAAACTGGCTCTTCTCACAAGCAACAACTGGAATTCTCAAACAGGTGCTCATTTTCTTCTGCCCAGGCGAAGTACTGCTTAACTGTAATGATTAACCATAAAGTATTATTTTGATGTGATTTAATACTTGAATAAGTGAAAACCAAGAAAATTGACTTTCTCACTTTAAAAAAGGTAAAATAAATGAAAAACCAAAGAAATGAACTAAAATTATTAAGAAATACAATACAAATGTGGCAAAATTCTAATACGGACATCATATGAGATCTCTGCTATAATTTTCCATAATTGTTTCTCACAGGCTTACGATTCTAGTGTTCATTTATCAGTTAGAAAGTAAAGGTCCCCTTTAGGGTTGTGTATATTTTTTGTGGGATGGTATGATCTATTAACACATTTGGAAAAAATAAATAAATAAATAACAGAGCAAGGAAGAAAAATGAGGACGTAAAAACTTAACTGTATTAATCACATAGTTTCTCGAAGTGATCTGTAATCGGTTTGCCAATTCAGAAGATTATATTCACATGCTCACATATACAAATTGTCTGCTGCTTCCCGAGGCAAAGTGATTAAATTCACCAAATTTCTCCATAAAACTGGAAAAATCAACCACTGTCCTATCAGGTTAGGAAGAATTTTTTTTAGGACTGGCTTGGAAAGTAATTGATAATACCTTCTGATATTAAGCATGTAATTTTTCAATTTAATACATTGAATATTTTTTTGTTCCTCAAAATAGGCTTTCTTGATTCACCTCTGCAAACAGAGTTGGAAGAGGTATATGTATTCACTTGTGTCTGTCTGTCTGTCTGTCTGTCTGTTAGCCCGCACAATATCTCCAAAAGTTCTCAATGAATTTCAGTGACATTTTGTGGAAGGGTGAGCCATTGACTGAAGAAGAATCAATTTAGTTTTAGGGGAAGATTCAGAATTTTTTTTTCTCTTTTTTAAAGATGCTTTGTTATATTTTTCATACATTTATATATTTGCACTCATGCTTGCCATAGCACTATCTCCAAAAGTTATCAATGAATACTGATTAAATTTGGTCAGAAGGTAGGCTTTGGGCTAAGGAAAAATTGATCAAATTTGGGGTAGGATCCAGGAATTTTTCATCACTGTTACCTCCCTGCATCCTAACAATTTTTGAACTGATTTTCATTCAGTTTTCAGTGAAAATGGGTTTGGCAGAGATATGCTATCTATGAGTGCTCTCTAGTTTGAATATGTTTTCACTAAATGATAGAGCATCAAAAAATAAGTAGAACAATTTTTGCAAGCATTTACTAAGTACTAAAACTTAACTATGTAATGATGAGAAATTATTGTTTATATTCCTTGTGTAAGTCAGGCAGCATTGTATCCTCACTTTCAGTGAGGATTCATCGCTTATGATACTAATTGTCATGACAACCAAGTATGTAAAGAAATAATCATTAACCTGAGAAAACAACAAACACACAGAGCTATGTTTGACCAAATTCTTGAGAAAAGTCTCTTGAAGTCATCCAGCAGACTCTATTTGGGTCACAATTTCACCTTCCAACAGAACATTCACCCTAAACATCAAAAGATTAGTAAAAACGATTTTTGCAAGTATTTACTACGTTCTAAAACTTAACCACGTAATAGAGAAAAATTCTTGTTTACATTCATTGTGTAAGTCAGGCAGCATTGTATCCTCTCTTTTAGTGAGGATTTGTGACTAGTGATACTAATTGTCATGACAACCAAAGATGTTGAGGAATATTCATTAACTCGAGAGAACCATAAGCATTCATTGCTATGTTTGGTAAAATTCTTGAGAAGAGTCTCTTGAAATTATCCAGGAAACACCCTAAACATACAGTGGAAGCCACTCAAGAATAGTTCCGATGAAAGAAAATCGATGTTCAGGACTCGACAAGTCGAAGCCCAGATTTGAATCCTGTCATGGCGAGAGCTCAAATTAGTAGTGAATCATTGTCACTGTCAAATGAGATAAAATTGGAACAGTTTCGTCAAAAAGAATGGCTCAAAATATCTTTTGCTTGTTTTGAAAAACTTATATACAGCTACTGTAATTGACTACAGGCAGTCAATAAGGAATACGTGGAGCTTCTATTTTATTTTATTTAAGTTATTATGAATGATTGTAAGGAGGGGCTTTGAAGTTTTGAAACACATCTTTTACATCAAATTTTTGAGTTCACTCTTACATTAAAACTTTTTTATGTCTTAGTTGGCAAGTTTCAGACGCTGAGTGATGTAAAAGTTTTACCATTTGAGAAACATTTATGAATAACAAGTAATGTTACAAGTTTTCCTTTGGGGAAAATTTAGACCAGCCATTATCTATATGACCCCCTTGGGGGCCCCTTGTACGTTTGAAATAGGCCATAGACTGGAATAACAATAAATGAACTTCTGTTCATCTGTTTTTGCTATGTCCTCATTTGACAGGGGGTCCTGAAATTTGAGAAGAGTTATTAAGGTGACCGAAAAAAAAGTTTGGAAATGGATGGCGTAGACTTCTGCAACCCGCTGTAAAAACAAAATTAGGTGTCTTTTATGGTAATTGGGGCTTGCTTGGTGGGTGAGGCAGTTGCATATCTCTCAGTGGCACCAGGTAAATCCAGGTAAAATTTATATAGAATTTTTGTTTGTTTGGAAACAGGCAAATCACTTCATTCATAACGAAAGAATTGATCTAATTCCAGTGACGTGACAAATCCTTAAAAGTGCATTTGACTCTGCTTGCAGCCCCAAAGGTGATTCTTGACAACAAGGAAAACTATTAGAATCTTGCTTGAAAAATCTAGGTATGTCTGTTCATTCCTGTAGACTCCTGGCGGAAGAAAGGGACACAACTCCTCTGCTGCCGTTACAGTAGAGAGTAAGGTTTTTACTGGGTGAAGCCGCCAGTCCAACTCTGCTCCTTTACTCACTACAAACCACCAAGCTGAAAGTTTTCTCTATGAGAGTAACTACTTTTTAGATGGACCACCTTACAGGGATAAAAGGCTCCAACTCTCCCCCTATTTACCTATAGATGAGAGGAGAATGGATTCAGGCCTTTCCCAAGGACATTGGTGCAAAGTAAGCACAAATAGCCTTGACTGATACTTGAATTTGGTCTGCCATTTTTATTTTCCGTGCTAGTAACCATTAAACCACTTTGCACCTCCTGAAAAGTCTTGTTATGTTGAAATATTTAAATTAGTGTCATTATCTTGATAGTATAAGCACTGGGAACTATTCCAGAATTTCTCAAAGAAATCCAGACCAAAAATCAGTTGCTCCTATATAACATGAAACAGGAGGCAATGATTTTGTTTCCATAAATCGAACTTTCCATGAGACCCAATCATTCTTTCTGTAGCAACTGTGAACTTTTTCACAAAGATAGTAGTGGTAGCCTAACACCTAAGATGAACTACCTAACAAGGCTAAAGGGCTCTCAAAGACTAAAAACTAATTTAGATTTGAAAGAAAAGAGAAATGATTTGTCAAAGTACTACAATATGGATATTGAGGAAGGTCCTTAAGCTAAAGCGGATTTGTTGTCACTTTATCATCTGCAAATCCTAGTGCAAAGAAATGATTGCTTTAATAAGAATGAAATCATTCATTATAGCGTAGAGGAAAAAAAAGTAACAGAAAAAACAGAAAAATACTAACTTCATTAAAATTAAATTTTTCAAATTTAAAAGGGAAACAAAGTTAAAATGAAAAGAGGAAAAAAGAGACCCAGATAGAAGAATAAAAAAGATATTTTTCTCTACCCAAACAATTCAGAATATCACTTTCCAAAATTTTAACTAAAGACAAACACTTGGAAATAATGAATGGAAAGAAAATTTAAAATAAATAAATGAATGAATGAGTGAATAAAGATGAAAAGAAAAACATTGGTTAATTTCTGACCAACTTCTTTGTTTTTGTGAATGGAGGAAGTTTATTCTTGAAAAAACAAAGACACAAAATCTGGAGACCAATTTAAGAAATGACTCATTTGACAGTCTGAACATACACACACTCACACATATACATGCAAACACACAAAGACACGCACTCGTATGCACAGACGCACACACATTTAGATGCACACATTTAGATGCACACAAAAATAGATACATGTATACAGATAGACACATACAGACACACACACGCACAATATCACATAAACTCATACGTATACAGACACACACATAGAGACACATACACATAGACATATACACATAATCTCTAGTACATACATGCACAAACACACGCACACACACACGCAAACACACACACACACACACACACACACACACACACACACTCTAAGCATCATTCAGAAAGGCATGAATATAAGTTAACATGTCCAATGATATCATTCATTTACAAGTCTGGGAGATGTTTTTTTTTCTACCATGTCTGTCAGAGTCATTTTTCTTTTATGAACGGTTTTATCTGGTCAAAACATTGCCATATGTTAATTAAAAAATAAAGTAGCACAGTGCCAAAAGTTTTTATTTCAATTGCAAAAAAAAAAAGAAATAAAGTATAAAAAGTTTCCAAAATAATAGCTTTGTCAAAATTTAAATGAAGTTAAGAAAGTTTGTTAAGAGAAAAGATTGTTCAAGTAAATTTTGGGAAATTGGAATAATATATGAGCATCTGCACATGTGTTCATATCTAGGTGTGTACATCTAAATTGATGAATGAATGTGTATTTTGACCCCAGTCAAGGTTGACAATAGGCGTAATAGGTGTTTTACAATTTTTACTGTCTGGGTGGTAGTTATGGGAGTTTATGGATTTCCTATTAAACCCAGGTGCCTTTTTTTCTAATCTTGCTTTAATATTCTTACCTTCTACTTTTTGATAAAAATTATTTTTATAGCTCTGTCTCTATTAAAAAAAAAAGATAAATGAATTTTTGTGTTAAGTAAACACCCCCCGCCAAAAAAAAACATGCTTGATTTTACTTGATATGTGACTAATAAACCAGAAGGTGTGGTTGATTTTGTGGATATTTCAATATTTATTCACATCTGTCCAGATAAAATCTTGCCACAGTTATCCCTAAATAATACTAACAGGAGACACAGCAAGAAGCTACAAATTCATTTAGCCACCAGGATCAGGAAGCACTTCAGATCAGCTCTTACCAAGAACAATCTCTCAGATGCCACCGTCTCATCTTGAAACAAGAACACATTTAGATAAAACGTTAG
>OY735226.1:19033524-19101024 GCA_963457665.1 Thysanoteuthis rhombus
TCTGGAAGTCTCTCCTTCTCAATCAATCCGTTTCTCTCCTTCTATGATTTTTATTTCTGACATCCATTTCGGATTGATCTTGCGTCTGTAGTGGCATTTCATTAATTAGACAGACACATGATTTAAATATCTTCCCAATCCAGTCCTTGAAGATGTTGGCTAAATCTGGGCTTTGAGATTTCCAAGTGTGAATGCTTGTGTACAAGAGTATTTTCGGTATCCCTGTTGTGCAAAAAAAAAAGCAAACAAAAAAAAAAACAAAGAAAACCAAAGAAAAAAAAAAACAGGACGAGGAATTCTATTGATCGTTTTGAAGAAGAATCTCAACAAATGAATGAGTTCTGAGGTAGAAGAGTCGGAGGCTGGGTTAGGGATTGAATGTTTCTGAATCCGATAGGGTTCCATCCCAATGACGTTTGGAATGTATTTTTGACATAACTGTGTGCCAAAGTTATGAACTAACTCAGGTAGTAATAGCTGTATATATCTGTGCGCGTGTGTGTATGATGAAATGATGATACATACAAACATAACGGGGATTAGTTTTTCATAATGCAGAGTCGTTTGTAACAATGAATCTGATAACATAATAATGAATTTATAACAACTTATGTAAATATATAACAACAAATCAAAATTGTTTCAAATTTTATATCCTTTGCTGAATCTTATCAGCTGGTTTTTCTTATCTAAAAGACCCAGTCTGATAGTGATTACAATGTGCCTTCCTCTGTGGAGGTGGTGGTGATGATGAAGAAAAGAAATAAGAATAGTGAATACAGCATTGCATCTTTGATCAATTATGTTGATATTAACAATGTTTGAATCCAACTAACTATTAACATCAATAGATGTGTTAATGTTTCACTAAAGGAAACAACAAGTTCTAAATATATTGCGGATCAAATCACTTTTTTTCTTCTTTTTCTTCAAGTGTTCATCATTATTTGTCGGTAAGCAATGATTCCTCTAATTCTTTTATAGTCAATAAACATAAAAATCTTGAGGTGTGCAAATCTTTTGTGGTCAATGAAGTAAAAAATCTTGAGTTGTTCAAATTTTTTGTAGTCAATGAACACAAAAATCTTATGTTAAGCAAATTTTCTGCAGTTAATGGACACAAAAATCCTATGTTGTGTAAATTTTCTTTCTGTGACAAAAGTATGTGCACATTTATTAATTTGACACCAGTATCAATATGTTTTCCAAAAAAAAACCCCTGGTAATATAAGCTGTTGACCGAATTAGTAAATCTTTTGCATGCTCATTAAATTCCTTTGTGCACTGGTCTCAAAATGTGTGCGAGAGAGAGAGAGTAAAGTTGGGGGTTATTGGTAAGTAATATTTGGTGATGACGACTATCTTTCTATTTATCAAACAGTATGTAATGCAGAGGACAGCGCAGAGAGAGACAGAGACAGAGAGAGAGCCATAGAGAGAGAGAGAAAGAGAAGAATGGAATGAAAAACTTTGTAGATTGAACCAGGAAATTGCTCGAGTCAACCAATGTCATTTGACTTCACAATTAAAACTAAGAACAAGCAAAGTTGGTGATTTCTGATCCAGCATTCAACTCACAAAGATTCCAAATGTCTTGGGACAGACCTTGTCCCCTGAGATCACTCACTGTCAGAAGAGATATAGCAGCTTACAAGCCAAACAGAACAAAACAAATTTTTCATTCTTCTCTTTTCTGGGGTCATGGCAAGAGGGTAAGGACTCCTATTTGTTTTAACTTTTAAAGAATGATCTATGTTTTTTAAAATTCTATCTGTTAAGTTGTATGGGGAAAGGGCTACTAATTTAAAAACCTCGCTACTCTTGAAGAAATTCTTTCTTTAATGACGCCATGATTATTTAGAATAACAGGTCTGGTTAATCATTCAATAGAAACTGTCACATAACCAATTACTTTTGGTGGCATACCTTATTGAGGATGATCAATAAAAAAAATTTGAAAAAAGAGTGATTAATGAAAGTTACTTCTTTTGCCTTTTGTATAGTATAATTTCTTCAAAAATAAATATGAATGCTGCTGGACATAAAGTAGGTGATTAATTTAGAATAAACTTATATTGCAGATTGACTCCCCCCCCCACACACACACAATAAAAAAACTATTTTGTGCAAATTTTTCAAAAGCCAAAAAGCGATTTTTGGTAAGCATAATAAGGGATCAATGTTTAAATTTTCAGCCCTCTAGCTCCATTGGTGCGACCTTTACATCTGATATATACATACATAGCAAGTCGGACAAACTGAAGAAACCTATGTTGACAGTTTTGGTTGACGGCTTCTTGTAGTCTATGAGTATAAGTTTGAGAAATGAATGCTAGTAAAATCTGCATTACTCTTTTGGTATAAATGTCAGAAGAAGGAAAATTCTGTGTAGTATTTGGAAATGTTTTTGTAAAATTATAAAGACTTCAGTAGAAAAGACAATATCAGGGTGTTTTGTTGTGCTCAAAGCATTAGGTTGGAGGTTTTTAGGTATTTATGTTTGGCTTCAAAATCCTCATTGGGTACTTTGGAATAAATAAAATATTGGACCTATCTGGAATTATGGCTTCCTAGTTGAGTCACGAAACTGAAAAAAGAATTCCATTTTCAATCAGAAAATCTGACATAAATATACATGCAGTGAGCCAACATACTCATGCATATCCAATCACACACACACATGTATATATATATACATATATATATATATATATATATATATATATATATATATATATATATATATGTATATATATATATATATATATGTATAAATATAAAGATAAGTACCTAATCCTGGTGTAATGGTTAGAAAGCTAGTCTTATAGACTATCACAACCGTAGAGAATTTATTCCTCAATTGTATTTATATATATATATATATATATGTCTTTACTCTTTTTAGGGTTTGCTTTCACTATAGTGATAGAACACAATATCTAAAATTATAGTATAAATTGATAGATAATAACAATTTTGTTGTTCCTGATCAGTTTCAAATAGCCATTGTTGTCCGTTGATCACAATGGTTGAGTGAAACTGATAAGTAAGAACAAAATTGTAAATATCTATCTATCTATCTAAAATACATTTCCCCTTCTGATGCCAATCAACACCTATTACAAGAAATTCAAAACTTCCAACTTCGAAATTATCAACAATTATTCCCCCCACCAAAACAAACGTCTTGCAGAAGACAAATGTTGTGTACCGATCCACATGCCCATTGGGAGATGGCATATCTGACTGTAATTAAAAAATATTTATATCAGATTCACAACCACTACTCTTTTACATAGCTTAACTTGCTACATAACTGAACAAAGTTCCATTTACCAAGACATCAAACAGCACCATCGTCCCTCCTCTAATATCCATAAGATGCTCATAGACAACACTAAAATATTACACAATTCCAACAATAAAGAGAGACTTTGAATCCTTGAGGCTATCTATATCAAAGACAGACAACCTACCATTAATAAAATCTCTTACGCAGTGGGAGAAGGTATTTTAAAGTGCCTATAACGGAAGTTGCAATACCAGAGACTTTCTTCAGAAGTTTTGAAATAATGGCAATGTGATATAATGTATTTTGCAACAAACGCGTTGTCATGGGAAATAACGTTACCCAAGTAAACAATTCATTTCAAAAAGCAACACTATTACTGTGGATTATGCAATCCTTTTTCAATCTTTTCATCACTAGTACTATTACTATAAACATTGGACTTTAAAATCCTCCCTGAAAATGACCGATGATGGTCAAAGGCACTTGAAGACCTATGGTACGAACTTTGGACAGTACCTTCATTCTTGAAAAAGCAACTCATTTCCAAACAAGAAAATTTAATAGAAAAATTCAATCAACAAGAACTGTTCGCTGTGTTTAATGAAACTTGTTTCAAAGAAAAATTGTTGCTAGAATATACTTTAATATACACACACATATATATATATATATATATATATATATATATATATATATATATATATATATATATACATATATGTGTATATATGTACATATACCTATATAACAACATAAATGTATATATATGTATGTTTGCAATGTGTACATGTGTGTGGATATATGAGTGGATGCATGCGTGCCTTTATTGAAGTTTCAGTTCACTGTAATATTTTGAATAGGGGATATGGATGAAAACCAGCCACCCATGAGAATTGACTTAAAAGTTTGCCTAACGAGGTAGAACCTATTTAATTCTACTCATTTCATTGTCAAATGCCAATGGAGAACTTAATCATCCAACTGAAGAGAGACAGTCGGTCGTGCATTGTTCTTTCATCTACCATTCTCCGCATGTTTTTTTTTTATCACATTTCATTTTTTCTCAAATGTTAATATTTTGGCTTTAATGATAGTATAATGAAATACTTATCGTCAGCAATCAAAAATAAAACCTTATGGAAAAAAAAAAAAAAGTGCCCCTAACACAGAGAAAATAATTCCTGAATCTTCCAACATATTTTTAGGCAGCTTTTGAGTTGGCAGTTTGTTTGGGGCCAATTTGGAAATAATTGACTTAGTAAGTAATTAATCTACCTGATTGTTAGCATAAGTAAATAATTAATTTTAATGCTGTTTGAAATTGCGAGATGCATTTTTTGCAGGCATTGCACACAAGTCTTCACAGGCACAGACACACACACACAAATGTGTAAATATATATTTATATACACACACACACAAACACACACACATACACACACATATATATATGTGTGTGTGTGTGTGTGTATATAAATGTTCATATATATACACATACACTCACATGCATACACATATGCATATATATACACACACACACTCACGTATATATGCATATATACACATTTGGGGTTGCATGAGCAGCGTAGGTCTGGTGGTGTGCACGAAAGTTATTAAATAAGCCATGAGCATCTCTTCTCATGTCTAGGAACTTTATCTTCAAAGAGAGAGTGATCATACATAAGATACCAGTGGGGTACCGAAATAACAGCAGGAAAAAATGTTTACAATGAGCATACAAAGGATAATAAATCATGTTTGGAAAACAGAAACTCATGTGGGATATTTTCTATTATTATATATATATATATATATATATATATATATATGTATGTGTGTGTGTGTGTGTGTGTGTGTGTATATATGTGTGTATATATATATATATATATATATATATATATGCATGTATATATAATAATAGAAATATGTATATATCAGAATATGTATTAGTATGCATATATATATATGTGTGTGTATATATGTATGTATGTATATATATTGTGTGTATGCATAAATGTATATATAGAGAGGAGCTGATGAATATATATATGCATATATGAGAATATTTATTTGTATGTATATACACATGTGTGTATATATCTATGTATGTATACATATATATTGTGTGTGTATATATATATTTATATATATATATATATATATATATATATAGAGAGAGAGAGAGAGAGGAGATGTATATATGCATATATATATATATATATATTCATTCATATATATATATATATATATATATATATATATATATATATATATATATATATATATATATATATCGAGAGAGAGATAGGGAAAGAGAAGGAAAAGGAAGGGAAATAGACAAGGAATGTGAGAAACAAAAATCTTAGGGAAAGTCCAAAAACAAAATGGTTGACAAACAAAGTAAGAAGATTTTGAGAGGAGTAGTATAAGCAAGAAGAGGGTTAAAAGAGAGAAGCAGGGAGGAAACCAAGGAGTAGATGATAAGTAGAGGAGATTGCAGAAGTGAAAGAAGGAGAAGGAACGATAGGGGTTAGAGTAGCAGGAAGAGTAATCCAAGAGAGGGAGAAGATGGAGAGGTGTAGGAAGAGAGAGAAAATGATACAATAAAGGAATGAGACGAAGAAAGAGGAGAGGAGAGGAAGAATAGAGGGAAAAGAAAGGTTGAAATGGAAGAAGCTAAAAATAGGAAAGTGTTCAGCTGACAATAAGGAATGGAGAAAGGGGAAACATTATAGAAGAGAAAGAGAGAAGACTGGTAAATGAGCTAAAATAGATGTGGGTGGAAGGGAGCCACGGTGGAGATAGAGGGTTGGGGAGGGAAGTAGGAAACATTTAAGAAGTTGGCAAGTAAAGACAGGTTTGGAAAAGAAGATTGAGAACTACAGAGCACCCAGAGAGCGCGTACCTCTGCCACGCCATTGTCATTGAAAACTGAATGAAAATAATTGATGTATAGCTCTGATGCAGGGCAATCCACCTCAAAATGTAATCAATTTTCCCCTTAGCCCATGATCCACCCTTCCACTAAATGCCATTGAAATTCATCAAGATTTTTTCAAGATATTGCGGACAGACACATAGCTACGATGCAAGGGAGGTAACAGAGGAAGATTCCTGGATCCACTCTAAAACATGATGAATCCTTCTGAAGTCCATTGCCAACCCTTCCACAAAATGTCATTGAAACTCATTGAGAACTTTCTGAGATATGTGTGGACAAACAGACAGATGGGCAGACAGACAGACAGACATGGGAAAATACACAGAACTTTTGCAACTTCATTGACAGAGGTGAAGAAAAATGTGTATGATGGGAGGAAGAGGGGCAAAAAGGAATAAAGAAGAGGAGGTCAAGGGGAGAAATTAGAGGAAAGCAATGAATAAGGGTAAAAGAGGGTGCGAAGTATTGATCAAGAAAGGAAAAGAGTGGGAACAGGTACGCAAAGCCTGGATTCGAGGGAGGATAAAAGCAGGAAGTAAGACAATGAATCTAGTAGGAGCAGAAAGAGGGGTGGGAAAGAAAGAACGGAGATGAAGGAAAGAAATGTCTGCGTTTGGAGTCGAAGGAAGGATGCTCAGAAGAGAAAGGAGGAATTTGGTGGTTTAAGATAAGTTCTTAATAAATATCCGAGCTTCACTTTCTGTTAAGTAGAGAGAGAAAGACAAAGATATAAAAGACAGAGCTAAAAAATGCCAAGGATTCTGGTGGGCAGTTCTATCAATCTCAAAGGGGAATGAGCAGCATAATAGAGCCAAGAGGCCAAAAAAGTAAAAAAAAAAAAAAAATCAATGCAGATGCATTGAATTGATAAAATGGAAGTAACCAGCTCAGAAGGGTCATAAAGGAAAACAACAAAAGAGAAGAAGCTGTGGAGAGCCATGATCACCCACATTCTGGAGGGAATGGTACATTGAGAGAGAAAGAACCAACACCAGGCTGATTTGAATGACAATGATGACAAGAAAGATTATGTCAAATGTCCAGCTAGAGATTGAGATTCTTCCAAGAGTTGACACTTTTGTGAATGTCCTTTGTCATTACAAACGTAATTGCTGTAATGTCCATGGTGACTGCAAACATGAATTGAAGTCAGCTTGGATAACAAATAAATAAGTCTGGTTAGTTACTCAAAAGAAACCATCACATGATCAATATCTTTTGTCAGCATGAGTGATCAATGAAAAAGTTACTTCTTTTGACTTTTCTTGGGTAGTCTTCACTAATTAAGTCTGAATTTTTAAGAAACAAGGATGAATGCTGCTGGACATAAACTAAGGGATCAATTTGGCATGAATTTATATTGCAAATTGAACCCTCTACCAAAAAACATTTTTAGGGAGGGAATTTAAAAAAAGGAAAAAAAAAATTTTTGATGTAATAAAAAGTAAATGGTGAAAATTTCAATCTTCTAGCTTCATTGATGCAGCCTGTAAGCATGATATGTAGCCAGCAAGCCAGATCAACTTGAAAACTGAAGAAATCTATTTTGATAGTTTCGGTTTATAGTTTTTATTAGTACAAAACTAGTAATTGGAATACAATATGAAATCAGTGGCATAGCTAGAGACTCATTTGCCCGGAAGGGAGGGGGCGCTTGCTTCTTTGAAGGGCCCTCTCCAACATTCAGTGAAATTTGTCAGCTAAAATGCAGTAGGTAAAATGATATTTAAAAAGCTTATGAGGGGCCCCTACCATCATGAGCAGGAGTGGGGGTGCGTTTATCAATTAGACCCCTACTTCAGCTACACCTCTGTAGTCTTCGGCTAACAATGTGAGATCCAGTCCTTTATGAACCTCTTTTCTCCCTTCTGATGTTATCTTTTTGCTTGTAAAATCCAGAACGGAAGCAGATGTAAACAATGAAGCCCCGTACAAACAGTGCAGGTGACAGTACTGACCTAGATGACAGACGAACACCCACGTATCAACTGGCAGATCTTTTACAGAGATGCGACTGCGATGAAAACATCCTAATTGCATAGAAAAATGCAGAGGCCTAGCTAGAGATCGGGGGGGGGGGGAATCAAGTGCCCAGGGATGTCGGCTTGTCTCCTTGAGGGGCCCCCTTGAACATTAAGTGAGATTTTAGTAGAAATGCAGTAGGTGAAGTACTAATTACAAAAATTTTGCCCCCACTACATTGGGGGCTCAAGGGAGCTTTTTCCAAGTAAAACCCTCCCCGGACCCCCCAGCTATACTTCTATGAAGAAAAAGGAACTATTACTGCGCATCTCCTTCTACTGCCGACCATCAACATAACCTCTTCCTGCTGAACTATGAAGAAGTGAATGTACGCAAGCAAGCAAGCAAGCAGAACCACAGCACAATATTGACTGGGTTGTCAGTAAATTGACGTTGGTTGGGGAGGTTTCATATGATTACAGCCTTTATGACTTGTCACAGATAGACCGTGACATGAATAAGCCGTGTCGCTCAAAAACTGTAGCATCAATAGACTGATTTAACTGCTTGCCCAAGAATGTTCACTTCCTACTTGTCAAGAATGACCTTTCTTTCAAGGGGTATAAGTATTAAAGGAAATAAAAAGGAATTGCTTTAGCTTGGCTCTTGAGCGTAGTTTCCGCTGTGCATGTGTATACATGCTCACAGGTTTTGCAACCGGTGCACAAAAGAAATTAAAGTATGCACAAAAGGCAAGTTACATAAAATAAAATTGTAACTAGGCACCCCAAACTTTGGATTCACCTTGTAGTATTATCACAGATATAATCAGTAAGCAAGCCATAACCTTCAATGTAAATCAAATTTTATTCAAAACGCAATTGGCTATCGTCACAAGGATAAAAGCGCATTAGTCTATAGGTGTCAGGATGAGTTCTTTGGACTAGATCACACAGAACAATGCCAGATCTCATGGGGCAAAACCCCAATTGGTCATAGTACCACTTTTGCACCCATCTGGTGGTTAATGGCAAGGTCCATGGCACAGATAATAAAATCGTCCAAACAGTTTCTTATATAGAAACAGTTCCATTTATATCAAAGAGGCAGGGTCAACTGATTTGCATAAATTTGATTTCTGGCACCTATAATAAATTTCATAGGGAACACTTTTTAATTATCTATATGGATTCAAATATTTTAGCATACTTTGAGCTAATTTAGACTGTTTTAGATTCTCTATACTTGAAAAGCTTAGGAAACATTTTCCTAAGCAGAAACAGCTGAAGCCCTAACCAGTGTAAGTACACTTTACATAATTTGATTTATATAAAAGCTACACCTGGGTCAAAAAGTCTCCAGTATCAAATTTCAACTCAATCTGACCATCTATGAGGTAACTTTCTTAGAAGAAACTCTAAACAGTACAGACTCCCTTGCTAAAGAGGTTCTGTGAGTAGATCTTTGCTCCATTCAAATGATAAACAATTATAAATATTTTTATAAGTGTAATAATATATCATAATTATGACTACTGAAAATAATCTCTTTGCATACTGTTTGTCTTGACTTGTCAGATTGGTTTTCAAAAACCACTTTTGTACATCACTAATTTCTTATTCTGGTATTTACAGCACGGCTCCAACCATATTTTGTGGACAGTGTTCATATCATTATATTTCACATAAAAATGTAAGAAAATAAAACCATTTTAAAGACACAATGAAGTTTCCTATTTTTATCAATTTTCTAGAAGAAAGACCGGGCACAGAATTCATAACGTTAGAAAATATTCATGGCAACGAACAGTTTAGGAAATTCAAGGGATATTCCTGGTAACTAAATAAACACCTAGTGGAATGAAGAGACCAAGAATGAATAACCAAGGTTAAAACAACCCGAATTCAGAGAGATACTGAAGAAAGCAATATAGAAAATAACTACAATCCCATAAAATGTATACCTTTGATTCTGACAGAACAAATAGTTGAAGAAATTCATTACTCATAAGAGAAAAAAAGACTATCACCAGAGGAACAAAAAAGATGCTGAAAGAAAACCAGAGAACCAAATGATATTCATACATTGACTAAAACGTCTTATAAGGCATGAAAACAAAAAATAGAATATAACAATTAGATGCATCATGCAAAGGAAGGCGTACCTAGGGATCTCACATGTTCAGATTTTGAACACTCTATCCTTTGTCCGGTGTCAGCTTGAGCCTTATGTTAATTTTCTTCCTTCCTAAGAAACTTATCTAAATTATCTCAGATATAGAATGTGAACTGAAAGCAATGACAACTATTTACATAATTTTATTACACGGAGTTGCCACTGTCAATACTGCTATTGAACCAAAGTACTATTCATATCATCAAACTGTCCAAGAGAGTCATTATGCCTAAGTCCTCATTTTCAGACAGCAATAGCCTCCTTTGTTGAAATTTGGAAATGGCCACCCTAAGCCTATATGTTCACTCAAGTCTAGATTGTAGAATATCTAAAAATGTTCAAGATTTTAAGAAACATGAAACAATTCATATCCAACTCCATGATGGAAATTTCATGAAAGATTTACTGGAATGAGAAAATTTCTGACCAAAATGCACATACAGAGTGGAATTTTGCAAATAGATTCATTGTCCATATAATTCTCAATCTTGGCTTTGATATCTCTGAATGTAATTTTATGGAATGGTAAGAGCAGGTATAAATTCACCAATCCAATAGAAAAATCATCAACCTGATGAAAATAGAGGAAGTACGGAATGGTGTAACAGTAACTGGCATGGAAAACAGAATTGGCGACCCCAAATTCAAAATTTCAGCCCTAGGCTGCCAGCATACACTTCACAATAATGCCCTTGGGAAAAGCACAAATCTTCATCTCCCTCCAGCTATAAGTAGAAAGAATGGCAGTCGTAGCCTTGTAAGGCAGTTCAATGAAGAGAAGGTTAGCCTGACAGAAAAGACCTCCAGCTTGGCAGTTGCCATAGCTGGTCCTAAGCCTGAGTAAAGGTGAACCCTTGGGCCTATGGCAAGCAACTCCATCCTTTAAAAATCTTTTTGATACTAAGACCAGAGCAGCATCGGCCAAAAAAGGGATGGTCTGGTTAAAGCCTTATGTTCCCCAGGGAATCAGCAGAAATTTTAAAAAAGTATATGTGTGTAGTGGATGTAAAACTGTTTGCAAAGAAATAAAACGAAAGAAGCAACATTAGTCCAAAGAGGATTATCTGTAAGGACATTGGTATGGAATTAGCACCAAAGAAATGAGTGCTTTTAGTAATCCACAAAAGGAAATAGATTACAATAAAAGAAATTAAACTACCAGACAAAAACCTAATCAGGATATTGAATGCAAATTACCCATACAAATATTGCCAATAATTTTGAGAAGAGTCATCAACATTCAAAGAGTTTTTTTTTGGACGATT
Organism: Thysanoteuthis rhombus; assembly: GCA_963457665.1. Lineage (NCBI taxonomy): Eukaryota > Metazoa > Mollusca > Cephalopoda > Oegopsida > Thysanoteuthidae > Thysanoteuthis > Thysanoteuthis major. The sequence continues at coordinate 19,045,160 of OY735226.1, forward strand.
AGACTCGTCTTGTTGTTATTTGGCACTACCTGGAAAAAGAGCCATTCTGTTTACTTACAGGAGGTTGTAGAATGGATCTTCCAAAACACTGTAGGATCAGCAGAAGAAACAAGATGAATGGTTTCAATTGACTGGAAAACTCTTTGAATCCAGCACAAATACTTACAAATATATGAAACTGATTCAATCAAGTTGGAACAAAATGAAAGAAATATTTGTAAAGAATATCCTACAAAAAATTGGGAGGCAAATCTGATCAGAGGAATGAATATGTAGACAGTGGCAATAGCATCTGACAATCGAGCAATGTTTATGATTAGATACCCAGGACACTTCCTAGACTGGATAAAAGAGAATCTCAGAACTTTTGAAAGATAGACAGGGAAATTAATGACAATGTATAAAGACTTACTCCCATTTAAAACCTCTGTATATATATCCAAATACTTAACATATGATGATCACCCTTTGTCATCAAAAAAAAAAATTTCAACCCAAAATCCCTGACTAAGCCAAATTCACTGACAAACAGATTTACTGACAGACCAAATAAAAGAATTTTGAAGGGTCTAAAATCCTGTCAAACCAAATAAAAGATAGGTTAACTCAAGACGAGAGAGAGAGAGAGAGAGAGAGAGTGAGAGTGAGAGAGAGAGAGGGAGTGCGAATTGCCGAGGATGTCACTAAGTGCAGAGTGGAATTAACAGTTTTTACTCTTGCCTTGACCCACATATCATGTAAAGTTTGTGCACTAGTGTTGCTGGCATTGCAGTTCTATTGTTTTTTCAGCTTTTTTAGAAATATTTAAAGAAAATGTTAATCTTCCTGCAAGACTAACAAAAAAAAAAAGAAAAATGACCTATAGAGAATACAGGCAGACACAGGTCACATGTAATACACATTATGTCAACATCACTAATTATTTTCCTTTTTTAATAAGTGAAGCACATATACATATACACACATATATAATCGTACATGTACTCATATATATATATATATATATATATATATATATATATATATATATATATATATATATATATATACATGTATATGTGTATATATATATATATATATATATTAACCTTTTGCACTCCGCATTCTTTTTCAAGGGTGCCAAGATTTTGTGCACTTGAGAACTTTGAATGCCCGCAACTTGTATGTCTTTTCATGTGCAACTGAATTTGACATGAAATTGACATGCATGGATGTCTGCTGGGGGGTGCAAATGGGACACTTAACTTCCCCTGAATCAGACTTACTCACTGTGGGCAAAGGGGTTTTAAATTTTAGGATGAGTCACGGTTTAGACACTCTCTTGTCCTTCAACTGCCGACCAACATCCTTGTATAATTTTTTGCTCCCTCCTCCAGAATATACTCTTTTGCACCCTCAACCCCTCAGGAATCCCATCATCCACCCCCAACCCGTGTTGGCATGACAGATATTCAAACACATCAGTCTGGTGATCAAAGTCCCATGTAGCGACAGAATAAATTTTTTGCTCAATGAATTCTCCTACAGAGCTAAAAGGTTAAAACATACACATATATATTAAAATACACACACATGAATATACATACAATATATGACCTGTGTATTGATGTAATATTCATCTGACAATTGGTAAGCCAAGGTAGATGTTACAAATAAGATTCCTTAATTTTAAGATCTTAGCTTTGACTAACAAAATATATTGAATCAAATAAAGAAATCTCAGCTGAAAGAGCCTATCTCTCTTCAGGCTGCTTTGAAATCAGTGCTATCCATCTCTAAGACTGGTTGCCAACCATGGCAAGACAGCCTAGTCTGCTCTACTATTTACCCATAGCTGGATGGAGAAAAGATGCATTCATACTTCTTCCAAGGGCATTAGAGTAAAGTGAACATACTCCCTCAGTTGGAGTTTGAACTCACCCTGCCAAATCCATTCTTCTTTGTTTGGCCACTCCAACCCTCATCTCATTAGAAACTATCACCAGAACTGTCAACAGATTTCTTCACTTCTCCAGCTGGTCTGGCTACTTGGCTATGCATGTATGTATCACGTGTACAGGTTACATCAATGGAGCAAGAGGGCTGAAAATTTAAACATTTACTTACTATTTCTATATTACGTCTTCTGTTTTTAAAAAATTCTCCCCTTTCTAAATAGGGTTTTATGCTATACTGATCCCTTTCTTTGTGTCCGGCAACATTAACTTCTATTTCGTGATAACTGTCCAACAAAAGGCGGGAGACGTAATTTATTCATTGATCCCCTTTTCTACAATTTTTATAATTGATCACCCCTGCTTGCTGCCAAAAGACATTTGGTCATCTGATGGTTTCTATTGAGTAACCAACCAGACCTGTTTTGGATATGTCTTATTTGAGTAGGTCATATCGGGTCTGGCTTGTACTCTTCATATTTTCATCCTATATTCATATCTGATTATGTTGTAAGTGTTGATTAAACCCTAAGGGTCAATAAATCTTCTATGCTTGACGATGTGAAGGTAAAAAATTTCCAAACTGTGAAAAAAAGAAAAACTGTTTTAAAAAAAAAAAAGATGGATTTGGAGCTGGTTGACAGATGTCTTAATCCTACTGAAATTTGTAGACATTTTCAGGCCTCGTTGCTTACCATTCTACTTACAAGGTCTATCGCTCGTGTTATTCTCTCGTCGGATAAGTCAGCAAAAGGGAGGATGCTCATTCGTCTTTTTCCTCTGACTGTTTGATATGCAAGACATGGATTCACACAAATGTCAAAATAACAGAAACAAGACTGGTTGCTGCAGGGTCAAACTCCACTCCTACTTCTATAATGACTTGGGGTAATTATTGCAACTTTTATATTGTATACATAACAAATAAATTCATGAAAATATATTTTTTGTATGAATGTATTTATTTATCAAAATGCAATTAACTTGCAAGAATCTGTGTGACAGAGTTTCATTAATACCTAAGATTTGTCAATTTAGCTCAATCAAGACAGTCTCTTGACAATCAGTTGGTCATGATTTCAAATTATGGGTGGGAATGTGGATTTTGCATATCTGTTTATATCCCTCATTTTGTGAGGATTGTTCTTGTTGTTGTTATTATGATGGAGTTCTTAAAATTACAAACTTACAGGGAAAAATCTTTTTTTAGAACTATGCCCCCCTTGCGGATAAATCATGAGGAAAGATTGCTACTCTGAATGCATTGTCTTGGGAAAGAAATTCAACTCTTCTCTTACCAATTATAGAAAGGCTGGCAACCAGTGTAGGAGATGGATAACTCAAATTCCAAAACAGGGTGTGGAGGCCCCTTAAGACAGTTCAATGCCAACTTCACAAGATTTTCTGGTAGTTATTGTTAAGGGTCAAATGACTCCAAATCTCTGACCAGTAGTTTGTATCTCATTGGACTCCGGCTGTCAAGACTGACAGTAGAAATAGCAGTCACTTTGCTGTTGCCACCTGTGCAGGTGGGGCTGTTATGGTACATTAGTGACAAGGCCCTGGATGAAAAAGTGACACATAAACTGACAGAGTGCAGAGTTAATTATTGCCATCATTATCATCATTATCATTATTTCTTTTATAGTCATCGAGGAGGAGTAATAAATGACAGTTATAGTGAAGGTTGAGCCCTTTTTGCTCCCATTCAAACTTATGGACCCTGTTCTATTCTTATAAATCCTTGTTAATTACATTATAAATGTGGGTGGGTAGGGATGAGAAAAAAGAGAAAAGATCAGAGGTGATTTTTAAATCCTATTGCTGTGAGATATTATGATTTACTCCCTCTGGAACAATTGACTCCTCATCTTCTTTACTCCCTTGGTGAGCAGCGAAATATCAAAAAAGGGAAGAAGTAATAAAACATGTAAACACGAATAGATCAACAAGTTTTATCGATGTGAGAAAACACCAAAGAAGAAATGAATATTAATCCGAAAGCATAACGGTTGGTTGGTTGTTCAGTTGTACGAAAAAGCGAAATAATCATAGACAGGTCAGATTAGTTACTAAATAGAAACCATCATATGACCAACGTTATTTCAGCAGCATGCTATGTTCGGAGTGATCAATTAAAACATTGAAAAGAGGGTTGATCAAAGGATAAGTTACTTCTCTTGTCTTTTGTTGGGCAGTGATAACTAAAAAAGACTGAATTTGAAAAAAATCAAGTGTGAATGACACAAACTAAGGGACTGATATAGCATAAACTTTCACTGTAGAATAAACCCCACTAAAAACCCATTTTTGGAGGGAATTCCGAAAAAAATTTCTTGATATGATAAGAAGTGAATGTTCAAGTTTTCAGTCCTCTAACTCCATTGATGTGACCTGTATGCACAATACGCACATACGTACACACATACATATGTAACCAGCCAGTTCGAACCAAAGTCGAGAAATCTACGTTGATGCTAGAAAATGTTAATGACGACAGTTTTGGTTCATGGTTTCTAATTATTTTCTTCCTCTCCTCTTTTTTCCATTGTTATTGTTATCATTATTAATATCATTATTATTATTATGATGATTATTGTATCTCTCACTTCCAGCCCTAATTTCTTCTCCCTATTAATACAATAATTACATATATTTAATAATGCTACTTGCATTATTATTATTATTATCGTTTTCATTAATAATCAATAAATGATATTCTTTTTTGTAGAACGTGGATGAAATAATTGATAAGCCTCACTACAAAAGCATTATGTTTCCACCCCTCTCCCTCAGCACAGAACCCTAGCACCAAAAAGTCTATTTAATATATTTAATAGATCATCTAAGAAATATGTTCCTTTGAAACTAAGCTTGATCGCCGGGACCTTTTAATTGCATCCATGTTCACAGGATCTTATCAAAAAATGAATGCATTAATGAAAAAAAAAGAAAAGAAGCAGCTTTTGGAGATAAAATGAGGTTGATACCACAATCAACACTCAACAATTTTTTCTTTCTCTTTTTTTTTTCCTCATTATTGTAATCTTGCAAAAACTGTTGAATCAAAGAATGAATGTTTTATCTCCAAATAATCCTTCTGTTAATGCGACATGCAAAAATGGAGACCAGAAAATTGCAATCTGTTGATTGGTTGCAGACAGAAACAAGGTGGGATGTAATTGGGATGTTCTGGCTTACAGAGTAATCAAAGGCAATCAGATTCTGGTAGGGGTAAAATACAAGAAGCAATTATAAGCATGAGGAGCAAAGCAGAGATACCATTTATTGCCAGAATTGCTCCAAGTAAATTAATAACCCTGACCCTAACCCTAAATACTTTCATTAATCCCCACAAATATAGGCATATGACTAAAGGGTGGGGGGCAAGTACAAACCCGAATTTGGGAAAAAAAAATATACAAATTTTGGGCAACTCATTTGGGCAAAACCCATGTAAATTTGGGGGTAAATCAATCTCTCTGCCACTCTTAACTAGAGTGTTCCCATACACCCTTATCCACTGCAATAGGAAGTAACAAGGAGTTAATGAAAGATACCATTTATTATTAGTAACATTTGCTCCATTTGATAAATAACCCAAATCTATAACAATGAATGAAAATAGCTCCAATTTTTACATCCTTTGCTTATTGTTATCAGCCATTTATTCTTATGAGATCCTGTTCCAAAGTGATTGCAATTAGGCATATTCCTCTCTGTTAGAAACCATCAACCAAAACTGTCACCAAAACTATGAAGATATGTTTCTTCAGTTTTCAAGCTGGTCTGCCTGACTAGCTCTCTGGCTATTTATCTATGTATCATGTGAACAGGCCAGATAAATGAAGCTTGAAAACTGAAAATTAAAATATTTACCTCTCATTATGTCAAGAAAAAAAACTTTTTTTTTTTCAAAATATCTCCCCCAGGTTTTTAGCAGCTGGTCCAATTTGCAATGTAAATTTATGTTGGATTGATCACTTAGTTTGTGTCCAGCAGCATTCACACATATTTTTTGAAAATTGAGACTTTTAAAGTGATCATTACCCTACTGAAGGTGAAACAAGTAACTTTTTCATTAATCATCCCTTTTTCCAATTTTTCAATTAATCACCCCCAACACAGCACGCTGTGAAAAGATGTGGGTCACACGACAGTTTCTATTGAGTGACTAACCAGACCTGTTAATTTTTGGAGTTCTTTAAGAACTGTTGGATTTTCAACTGAATGCCCGTGGATTTAGCAAACAAAATCAACATGACAGATGACAAAACATTCTGATAATTTTTAATGAAGAATAATGAGAAAAGTTTTCCTTTTTATGAAAACTGATGGGACTGTACTGATGACAAGTAAGACCAGGGGTGGGAGCTTGTCTGGCTGGGGTGCTGGGGGTGTCAGCAAGAGAAAGTACTGAGAGAAGAAAGGAACTATTTTCAGTTAACTATGTATGCAGATGATTTTGTAGGCCAGACTACGTAAGGTCTAGTATTACATTCTTGAGGTATTGGTAGAAATGGTAGGGTTCAAAAGATGTGGACATCTCTTACTATCACTCTAACCAAACATGTGATGGAGAAGGATTTCGAAAAACTAGGAATACATTAATATTTCCATTGGTAGACATTGAATATACTAAAAACTTGGAAATCGAGATGTAGGTATATGCAGTGCCATTCCCCCCAAAATTAAAGAATAAGCTCTGGGCAAGACTTGAACTCGCATCCCTTTTAATTTGAGAAGCCTATCATGTAAGGCTACTATTCTACCAATCAAGCTATTTTTACAGCTGACAGAAGGTCAAATCTAACCCTTAATCTCATCCTTTATTTTCCACCTATTGCTTGGCACCATATTTGTTATTGTTTTCACATACACTAGCTGTTTTACTAGTAGTAATGTTATCTTGATTTTTAATTCCATCAGATGAAGAATTGTGGACCATTAGAAACTTTTGACTTGTTCTTTTTTCATCTTAGTTTCTGTTGCTCATCATCTTAATTACTAAGACCATCAGTCTGGGACGGAGAGTGAAGAGCTCGGATCAGTGAGTAGAGAGCTCAGATCAGAAATGAAGAATAAGCTGTGGATAAAACTCGGGCGCATATCCCTTTTACCTTAGGAAGTCAGTCAATGTGCAGCCTTGATAACAATATGAAGAGGTCAATTCTTTCCTTTCATCAGAAAGCTAATATCTCCAACTGAATTTTGACTCTTTATATTCTGTACTAATCGAATATGAAATGGCCGTATATCTGCTATCTATTATTATACAAAATAAAGATGGGCACCTTCTATGGTGCAGTGATTAGTGGGCTTGTCTTGAAGACCGTTTTACTTGTCCAGTTAGTTCAATCCTTATGGTTACAGTAGTAAGGCACTACTGTAACATTACATAAGACTAAGCAATGATTAGTGACTATACAAAAAATAAATGACTTAATGAAATGCTCCATTCCGTAAACAACTTTGAAAGGCTTAAGATTTTGATATGAATCCACCTAAACAATTATTCCTTTTGTATCTTTTCCAGTTGAAAATTTATCAAGAACAAATTTTAATGACATAATGTAATCATGAGGACATTTCAGACGTTCAAAGAAAGAGCTTTATTCTACTTTCATTGCTTAGTTTAGTTTATTCCTGTAGACTCGTACATAGGACTACGACCATACCATGACAACAGACTCAATTGTAGGTAACTCCTTTCAGCTGGGTCCATGTCAGTCAAACTGCTTTTGTCTCGCTTGACTGATCTTTCTCAGGTATGCCTCTATTTTCAATATCAAGTGCAAAATGTACATTTTTTCTTGAATTATCATTTCTTAAAGGAAAATGACCATTTGATTGACCAACAAACTCTTGATTACAGGAAGGTATTCAACGCCTAAAACTTAACCAACAACCTCCTGACCATACGAGCATATAGTTTTCACCATATCTTGAGAAATTCATAACACCATAAATTGATCGGATATTCTTCAGTGGAAGCATTGGTAGGTTGGCCACCATTGTCAGCAAGGCTGACTGGGCTCTTCACCCCTAGCTGGCAACCGGTCTAGGAGACAGACAACTTTGATTCCAAAGAAGGGTTCAATCCCCCGCCATCCAGTTTAGTTAAAGCAGGTAATAGACAGAGTAGAGAAAGTGTTCCTGAAATGTCTGGTTAATATAGCCTAGCAAACTGGTGTATGATAAACTGTTCAAATTGAAAAATAAGGGAAAATGAAAACAGGTCTGGTTTGTCACTCAATAGAAACTGTTACAAGACCAAGGTCTTTTGGCAGCATGGTGTGTTGGGGATGATCAATTAAAGATAGGAAAAAGGGCTGATCAATCAATAAGTCAATTCTCTCATCTTTCTATGGCCATTGATCACTAAAAATATCCAGATTAAAAAAAAAACAAGCATGAATGCTGCTGAACACAAAATAAGCATAAATTTACATTGCAAATTGCACCCACCCACTAAAAGCTTATTTAGGTGGGGGAATTTTCAAAAAACAAAAAATTATTTGTCTTAAACATAAGGAGTAAATGTTTAAATTTTCAGCCCTCTAGCTCCATTGGTGCAGTCTGTATGTGTAATATATATACATATATATATATATATATATATATATATATATATATATATATATATATATATATATATATACATTGCCAGACAGCCAGGCCAACTTAAAACTGTAGAAACCTATCATGACAGTTTTAGTTGATGGTTCTGTACAGATGGATGAAATAACGCAAGCACTGTTACCACCTCCAATGATATCTGGAGCAAAAATGGAAGATTAAAAAAAAGATGTCAGCAGTTAGAATTCAAATTCATATAAAGTCTAGAATGAGAAACTTGTTTCCTGTCAGCTGACAGAAATTCACATTGATGGAAAAAAAAATGCTTTTACATGTTTTTATTTTGTTTATTTACAAAAGTTGTGAAATGTAAAGTCATTTGGTGCAGTCAGTTGTATCATGTACATGGGCATCTGCTTGGGGAGGGGGCGCCCCTCCCTGGATGCCTTCTCACCTAGGGCCAAGGAGTTTAAAACTTAGAACCATATTGTCCATAGAGAATGATAGTGCAATACAATTGTTTTATGTAACCCCAACTGGATGCAGCCTTATGAAAAGATAGTATAATCATTCACTTTCTGCTGAGAAATATTTTCAGAAAAAATCCCTTCCCCATTATATCCCACCCCCCACAAACAAAAGTGGGTGCCCATAGTTATATAAACTTGATATTTACTAAGCTGAAGGACAATGGATAAAAGCATAGGATAAGCATATTTTACCTGACAATTGTGAGTTCAATCACGGTCTTGGGTAATGCAAAATGTCACTTACTCTTGCTCCGTTGGAGAAGCAGATAAGCAACATGAAAAGGATTAATTAACTAGAAAGAAAACATGAGATATCCTCTGGCATGGTCTGTAGAATGAGATTACTCTACTCCCAAATCCCTGTAGAAGGTCAAAGGTAACAATTACCATAATCTTATGACTATAACAACCAAGGTTCGGACATTAGTTCAAGTAAATCAGCATGTAATGAATAGTTTTCAATAGTTTTCTTCATAATGAAAACACCTTGAAATTTCTGGTTTTCAGTTTTTTTGAGTGAAAAATGATAAAATTCTTCCTAGTCCCAGATGAAACCGGAAAAAAAAATCGAGCAAGAAATCTGTAAATTTTCTTTAAAATATGTCTGTTCTTTTCTTCTTTGGAAAATTCTCTCATTGATTTTGATTTATTGATGATTTTTTAAAAGTTTACTCTATTCAGATTTCAAATATTCAAATCTTATTACTGTATAAGGTATTTTCATTCATTCAATTATTACTTTTAGCATTTGAGGTATATATATATATAATATATATATATATATATATATATATATATATATATATATATATATATATATATATATATATATATATATCCATACCTCGCATATATGGATCACTATAGCTTCGACATGTACCAGAACTAATTGTCTAAAAAATTATCTAATATTAGGTGTAAAAAGATTTAGACATTGTTGGTTGACCACAGAGAGCCAAAAATTCACTTTTTTGAAAAAAATGATAAAAGTTTGTTGGTACCTAGCGGTGTACTCATGCATATTTTTAAGGTTGAAGCTCCTGAAAAGTGCCCATAAATGTATATATATATATATATATATATATATATATATATATATATATATATATATATATATGCATATACATATACACACACACACACACACACACACACACACACACACACACACACACACACACACACACACACACACACATGTAGATACGTGAATAGACACTTAAAGAGAGAAAAAACTGTAGTCCACTTGGCTGTTTGTTCAGCCATTTGTAGGGCTACGGTGATTCAATATATATAATCATATATATATATATATATATATATATATATATATATATATATATATATATATATTTATACTTTTATCATTAAGTTTTAAATTCTGAATTATCATTTTAAAAAAATTATTCTATTGATTCATTTCTTTTTTTATGAAAATTTATAAAATTATTTCACTTTTAAACATATGCAATTTTCCTCTTCTTCTTTCCCTCTTAGTTTAGCGCATTACCAAAAAGAAGAGTAGCATTCATACCCTTTCGTCGAGAACCCAAATCCTAAATTGCCTGTTCTAGAGTTAGGATCTCAGTTCCAGATAGTCTCAGAGATTCACAGATGCATGAATCGGGGGAAAGATGCCAATAAGAAGGAATGTTAGTAGGTGGAGGGGAACGAAGAAAGAATCGGATGCCATTTTCTCGTGCCGATTTCTAAGATGTAAAGAGAATTGCAGGAGATCAATTCTTGTGATGTGAAGATTACAAGGGAAGTCTGTCTGGCCGGAATGAGTTTGTGATCAAGCAAATCATTTCCCACTGACCTTCCCATGAGAGGAAAAGGGGTTGAGGCTAATTTGCGAGGAGAGACAGGGGAAAATAGCAGCTCAGCGGTCTGATCAACTCTGGGTAATCAAACTACTCATTATCAAATTGTGGCAACTCAAAATTCAGTCGGGCCTAACGATTACGAGGAGCAAAGATGTTCAAAATCAATTGCAGGTTGTGGGTGTTAAAAGTGGGGAATCCAAGAAGAAAGATTGCCCCCCCCCCAATTCGTCAGACACCCTCCATCCACTTTTTTCAAGGAATCAAAGAGAATAATTTTGATTTTGAATTGGGTCAAAATTTGTGTCAAATATCTTAATAGCACTGATTATGGTAGTATAGTGGTTACTGGCATGGAGAGTGGAGCACTGCTTACATTTACTTTCCACTAGGGAGATACATGAATCCAATTCCTCCATCAGCTATGGATAAATAGCTCATTTTGGGTTTAGGGCTAACAACTCCACCCTGTAAAACCTGCTTGCTACTGAAACCCCAATGCAGCCTTATGGCTTACAAAGAATGCACAAGAAAAAAATTCTTGACAGTACCAAACCTTCCTTTCTGAGAGTAAATCTTAAACCATTCTCTCAGAAAGGAATAACTCAAAGAAGAATGCATTTCAAGAACATAAAACATACCAATTAAGGAAGCAAGAGTCAGCAAGATGTGTTAATAGTTTCACATTTCTAGCATTTACCATCACAGGATCTGATTTACGGTTACATTTTTCCTCTCACTCACACAGACAAAAAAATGAAAGATTTATTTTTGCATGTAAAAAACAGAAATACACAGGAAGCCATGCATTGCGATCCCTTTGGGACAGGTTCTCCAAGATGATAATAACCAGGTGATAACATTAGGGTGAAAGATAGATAGGAGGAGTTGCTTATTGGGATTAGTTTGTGTCCAAGTCATTTAGATAATGATAACCAGCTGATGACATCAAATGAAAGATATATAGAGAAAGCAGCTTATTGTGATCACTTTAATTAAGTGTTTGGGACTGGCTGATTTTGATAACTATAACCGTTTCATAATGTTATCGATAATTACAACGTAGGTTTCTCTGTATGTACAAAATAATGTGCCTTGTACCTTGTCTGAGCTAAGTAAGTGTGTGAAACTATGGGGGAGACACACACACTAACATGCAGATAGACACTCACTTGGAATTTTTGGATTTCAGTATGGTAGTACTGGTACTATATATCGGTAGACAACTAATGTGATTATTAGGGAATGGGAACGTCACTGCAATGAACATAGTAAATATTCACTTTTGAGTAGGATAAATTAAAACTATAGATGATTTTACAGTTTATTTCATCACCATCACCATCAGTCTTTTAATGTCCGTTGTTGGACATAGACCATCCGCAGGATTTGCCACACCTCTCTATCATGGTTGTCGGGGAGCCAATATCTTTCTGAATTTGTCAAGTTCATCTCTCCGTGTAGTATACTGCCAGCCTTGGTTATGATGTTCATCGGTTGTCTGCCATTCTTACAACATGACTGGCCCATTGCCATTTGACTTTTCTGATGGATTCTATGATGTCTTGACATATTGTGCTGTCTTGTGATCTCTCCATGCAAGGTTGAGCATGATTCTCTCATGTGCGCATTGCATGCTTCTCAGTTTGTGAGTCTGTCTTTTGGTTACGTTCCTTGTTTCAGCTCCATAAGTGACAATTGGTTGTATAACATTCTTCTTAGGATTGATGGGATCTTCTTGTTTTGAAAGGTTGAGCTTGCCATCCTAGAGTGATTCTTTGCTTGATTTCTTCTTCTTTTGAGGATTTATTTCGACATGACTAAATGAAATGAGGTGGAAAGAGGTCATAAAAGTACAGGCATACTTTTGATTTTTGAGTGCTAAAAGGAAATACGTAAGTACTTTCTTTTTTTTCATTTGTTTCCATGGAGAAGAATGTTCAATTTTCGGAGCATCTTAATTTTCAGAATTTCAGATAAAAGATTATGTATTTGTATATATATATATATATATATATATATATATATGTATATTACTAATATTCATACATATGATGTCGAAAATTGGTTTTCATACAGTTTCAGATTAAATCTGACTAAATGAATTTAATATGCATGGGTAAACACACAACAGAAGTGACATGAACATAACAAGCCATATCCTTGTTATACTTATCCCTCATCATCTAACTTATATATATAATCTATATATATCAATATATTTATGTCATACTCTTTGTAGTAGCCCAGGTGAGTAAGCAATTTGTTCCAATGATGTGTAGTATAAAATAACATTCACGTATAATACAATATAATTGCCCTGTATAAAATAACAAATATTATGACATGGCTTCAAAAATAATATAGCAAGCTAAATATAAAAATTAAAGCTTGGGGGAGGTGGTGTTTGATAGACACTGCAGGGGAGCCATGTTGAAATAACTGTTTTGTTTTGTAAATCCCTGAAATGGTAAACAACTGATGATCCCGACAAGAAAAATTTTCTTATAGTATTATAATATCTAATTATATATATATATATATATATATATATATATATGTATGTATGCATATGCATATATATATATATATATATATATATATACATATGTATGCAAATGCATATATATATATATATATGCATATGCATATATATAGATACATACATATAGATACATACACACACACACATACATACATATATATATATATATATATATATATATATATATATGGACGTATATATGTATACATACATACAGACTGATGCATATCTAGGGAGAGAACTAACACAAAACCAAACCTGATCTTCCATGTCATATAAGTCATCTAAGCTGGTACTTTTAGATTTTTTTTTTACTCGCCAATCCACGGTACTGATTACAGGTATAGATAATCTGTATGTCTGTTACCTATTTGATATAGGTAATTATGAGAAAAGCATCTGAGGTGGAGAGGGCTGTTACCTGTGAGTGTCATGTCAAATTAAAAGTTCTTATCTATGAATCATTTCGGCAGTTTGGTCGTTATTTCCTGATGTTATAACGTATACTGCAATCACTCATTAGAAACGTGCCAGTCAATGGAGAGACAACCTCATCATGTATCCATCACTGTCATTGGTTAACTGGCTCGTTAAGCAGTACAGAACTTGGCTTGCAGAGAGAAAATGCTCTTGGCATAGACCCTTTCTTAATAGGTTGATTAATTTCTCCTGCATGTGTCAGTATTCCTCTTATGGTTATACTCTTAAAGGTTTCATCCGGAGTTCAATTCCAGGAGTTGCCAAATCTAGTTCTGTACGATCGATACAGTTCAAACTGAACTATTCCAAGAATTATTTCATCTAGTATCCTAATTTTTGTTGTTTTTATTATCATTTTGGCTGATTTATCCTCATGTTATCGTTTAATGCTTATTCATGTTAACCTCAGAACATCGGTATTTCCACCAGATCAGGCCATCTCACCATGGGTTGGGGGGGGGGTCAAAAGTTGGAACCTCATAGTCGATAAAGGATAATGGTGCAGTACAATTATTTTATGTAAGCCCAATCTAATGTTCCCAAATGAAAAGACTGCATAATCATATTTGACTTGTGCTTGTTCCATAAAGTCAAACCAGGATCATGTCACGCATCTTGATCATCAGTCAGGTGCACTATCAAATATCTGGATCATTGAGTGGATTATACTTGCTTGCACTACAAATGGCTATGAATGCAGCATGTTTTCAACTGGTGGAATGTCTGTCACGTTGCCGTTGACATATATGTATGGGATAGATCCCGAATATACTTTTTGCACCCCCCCACTTCATGAATATATGCTTTTACATCCCCGGAAGAGTGGCAGCAGATGCTTATGCCACAGAATGAAAACCATTCAGAGATTAGTGGGAATAATATCTAATAATGTTCTCAAGATATTTGGAATTTTAGAATCAAAGAAAACGGAGGTCATTTTTGAAGCTCTTCAGAAAAAAAAACGATCTTTAGTGTCCGTAATCAAAATGTAATTATTTGTCTATCCATCTATTATTCATTTTGAGACAATCAAGTCCGTCAATCAGAGAAAATGGACGTCATTTCTGAAGCTCTAAGAAAATTTCATTTTTTTTTTGTAAATGTAAAGTTTACATAAACAGAAGAAATCTAGGACTGAGTTTGTTCTACATTGTAAAGGAGGACAACAATGAGCTGACAAATGAAGATCAGCCCTGTCAAAACATCATGGGCCAGAGTGATAGGGTAACCCCCATCATTCCATAGGTCTTATACTTACCATAACAGGCCTTGGGGAAGGCCTATGTCCAACAACAGACTTTGAAGGCTAATTATGATGATGATGACTTTTCTCAAGATGAAGAACATAGACAACAAAATATCAACAACAAAGACTTCTAAATCCCTATTCTTAGTCAATAATTAATTACTTACAAGAATGCTTTTAAAAAGTCACTTTCACACACATATATATATATATATATATATATATATATATATATATATATATATATATATATATATATATATATATACATATATATATATATATATATATATATATATATATATATATATATATATATATATCATCTTAGTGCCCAAGTGTTAATCTATAAATATTTAAATCCATTCCATCTACTTACATGAGTAATTTTTCTGTCTCTCTGTTCATAACGATGGACTTTTCAGTCCAAAGGTAAAAATTTTACGGTAAAAATGTTTCCTGTCAACCATTTGAAACAATGGATTCTTCAACTGAAACAATTTGAGTAGATTCTTTTCTAAGAAGAAATAATGCCATACAAATCCAATTATATCCATTTTTTCCACAGGGATTAACTGGTATATAAATATATGTTCGTAATGTATATCTATGATAAGCCTGATATATTCTAACCCCTTTAAAACTAACCTATTAAGTTGTTTAATTCCTGAATTTTTAAAAGGGAATTAAGAATTTGAAAAACGATTTGATGCTTGAAATAAAAAAAACACAGTTATTATCAAACAATGGATAAGATTTATCTTCCTCCCCACTAAGACAGAACATGGCACAAGGTCGGTTTTAATGTGGATTCCATGTGTGTATATGTGGGCAAGGATGAAAATTGCCCAGTCCCTACCACAAGTCCTTATTGTGCAATAGGGAGGTGCTGCCTCAAGTTGGAATCCCCAGGACTAGGATGGCCTTGTTTATACAGTATCCCTTCATGAAGCTGACAACTTGATTGAGGATTAGATATTCCATTATGGTCCAAGTCCGAAAATTTCAAAAGGAGATGCTAACCTGCAAAGAAACAATTCTGAGGGGATATTTTCTTCTCTCAAATAAATTATAATGCTGGGGTTCTCATACTGTGTGCCACAGCACAATAATGTGATGTAGCTATCTCCCAAGTGCGCTGCATTGATTTTTCTAAATTTGCCAACATGTGTTCAAAGGCTTGAATGTGTCCAGTGTGGGTGTTAAGTTTGTCCTGCTTCCACCACAAAGTTGCTAATCTAATGGTTTTATCACTAGATTTTTAGTAACTAATGAAAGGAATGGTAGTGTGATGTGTACTAATAATAGTATACAGATACAGAAGATTTGTTCATTGAGTTGTTGAATGTTTTAGTCATATTCATTTAATTTTTGGTGTACGTTGACTTGTAGTACACGCCTTCATTACTACGACAAAGTTTACTGCTCTGTGGAAGGAGGATATTGATCAAGCATTGAAACATGTATCAGAAACCGTTACCAAAACTGTCACCAAGACTGTCAACATAGTTTTCTTCAGTTTTCAAGCTGGTCTGTCTGTCTATCTGGTTATGTGTTACACATACAGGCTGTTCCAATAGAGCTTTATGGCTGAAAATTCGAACATCTATTCCTAATTATGTCAAAGAAATTTTTTTCAATCCCTCCCCCCCCATATAGGTTTTCAGTGGGAAGATTCAATTAACAATGTAGATTTATGATAAATTGATCTCTTAGTTTGTGTCTACTTGTTTTTGGAAAATTTGTTGTTGTTTAGTGATCGCTACCCAACTAGAGCCAAGAGAAGTAAATTATCCATTGGTCACCACATTTTCAAATTTTTTAATTGATCACCCCAACAAGGTATGCTGCCAAAAGACGTTGGTTATGGGACAGTTTCTATTGTGTGACTAATCAGACCCGATTATATTTTGAATGAGAAACAAGTTGGTGTGCTATGTGAGTCAAATATATTTCTTGGTGTGCCGTCACATAATAAAGTTTGAGAACCACTTCAGAAAAGAGTGTAACAGCTTGGCTTCGTGCGTGTACACATTACTTAACTTGATCTATTGCTTTCTCTTGCAGACAGCATGGAAACTATTTTGATCAGTGTTTTGACAAGCTGCAGACCTATCCGTCATTCAACTTTCAAACGAAGGAATGTGGTTGGCCCATCCACAGCCCCGAGGCAGATATAGAACAGGTCCCACTCTAATAGGGATGAGCAATTCGCTTCTACAGCTTCAGATTACAAAAGCATTATTTACCTGATTTCATATATTGAGTAAACCACTTTGAACGCTTGTGAAACTTTTTTTTTTTCTACTCTATTGACGAACTGTGTTGAAGTTTTTATAAAACAGTGGAAAATTATAATAATGACTTATTAAAAGCAATACACAAAGGAAATGGCTCATTGTGATCCCTTTACAAAAGGGTCTTTTAGATAACTATAACCAGTTGATACTATTAAGCAGAAGGTATAAAAATTGGAGCAACTTACATTCATTGTTATAGATTTACATTCATTTCAATGCTTTTAAATCATTTGTTCAATATGAATATTTTGATATAATTTTTAATTAATTTTAAATAAAGTGTTTGGGACTGACTGATTTTGATAACAATCTTTTTTGAAAAATACAGATTGAATAAACATTTGAAAAATAATCTTCTGCAGGGGACTTCTGTGCATAACTACTGAATGATTGCAGGTGTTTTTTCAATGGAAAGCAGTTGCTTCAAAGATTTCATATTATTAAAATATAGATAATCTAAATCTAGTCCAATGAGCGGTAAGCAAACATAAGTTAATGTTTACATTAAGAAAGAAGAGAATTAGCAGCATTTTTTTTAAAAAAATGACCCATTTTTAAAAAAATTGATGTAATCAAATTCTATTTTTGTTTTATTAAAACTAAAGGCTTTAAAAAGAGAATAATGTGAAATGTAATGCATTTACCAGAATCGACGAAGCTCTGGCCTCAAGGACGTGCCCAAATTTTGAAATAGAATTATAAAAATGGGACAATTCTATGAAAAAAGTCACCCCCAGCTCATGAGATGCTGAGAAAATTTTTGACTTATTTCGAGGAAAAAGTAATGTCTTCCACAGTGGGAAATACAGCACTTCAATTTTCAACTTTTAATTTTAGATAGAAAAACTTAGACCCTAATAAGTTTTTATATGCAAAAAAAAACAGAAGCTAAAACTGAATCTTTGTTATGATTTTAATAAGAGTTACAAATCAATTATGTTTTGCCTACGGCGAGATTGGAAAGGATTCCTTCGAAAACACATTAAATGGTTTTATATATCACTTTTGGATTTTTGCTAGTATTACCAAAATTTTGATTTTTCCTATCTCATCGTTACTCTATTATTGTTAACAAATGCACCCAAACAAGTGTATAAACAGAGAGAAATACGCAGAGGCACATACCAAACGCACATGCAGAGGCCCGCGTTCAGAGATACACATACAGAGATTCACACACGTATACAAGAAATGAAAGAGTACACACATACTGAGGTACACATGCATTAGAGGAACATACATATACAGAGTACACAAATACAAAGGTAAACACAGAACCACACATAAAGACGCTCATACATGCACACACATGGAGGTACATACCTACAGACATATGCACACAAACAGAAGTAAGCATATACAAAGGCATGTATACACAAAGATACACATGTGTAAGTAGCTACATGCAAATGTGTGCATATGTATCTATTCACACGTCTGTGCATAGATGCATGCATCTGCAGACATCTATGCACACCATTTCCATATATACACGTACATATTCAAACACACGCCCACACATGGTTCAGCTTGATTTGATCTTCATACCATTTTGGCGGAGTTGTTCCTAAAAACTAACAAATATTTTGCCATCTGAAATCAATTATTAGCGTTATCAAAGGAATAACAGGAATCGAATCATGAAGGTTTCAGCATTTGGACCATTGCTGTAACCATTGGAATACCAGTAGATTTTTTACCTACAAACTTTGTGACATCAAGTCCTTGTCTTAACTGTTAAGCTCTCCTTTTAGTATCTTTGGTCCCATAAAAATTAGCCGGTTCTTGAAAGATTTACCACAGAGACAATTTTTCACTAGATTTTAAAAACGAAGGGCATAGAAATTTTTTTTTGCTCAGCTGAAATGAAAAGAGATGTCTTTACTCTGTTTTTCAAAAGATCTGAAAAACAACACAACAAATTTTTAAGCTTTCTTATTCATTTGCTCATTTTTTGAACAAATTTTATTTGCTCAACTATTTGTTTAGACAGTGTATGTGGATGATAAAGTTTTATTTTAATTGTACAAGAAAACAGATAATTCTGGTTCTGAGAGTAAATCCAGGTAATGGCAAAAAGTAATTTCCAATTCTTTGATTTCATTAAAAGTAAAAAAAATTGAATTCATCCCAGTTCAAATAAATAAATAAAAAGATAAAATAAAAGAGAGAAATGAGAGTTATATAAATATATATAACTTTCATTTCTTTATATATATATATATATATATATGTATATATATATATATATATGTGTATATATATATATATATATATATATATATATATGTGTATATATATATATATATATATATGTGTATATATATATATATATATATATAATTTCCGCACTTTCATAATTGTGCTTGAAAAAAAACAAAAAAAGAAGTAACAAGAAAAGGAACTTCTTTCTCAATCACAAATTTAACAAAACAACCCCTCTTACAGAAAGAAAAGAATACATATATATATAAATATATATAGTCTGGGAAGTTATGTATGCATATCCGATGTATTTCTTGAGCTAAGTGAGATGAAAGATTAGCATAATTGAACCTATCCGTCAATTTAAAGATGTTCCAAGCAGAAAATTTCATTTTGAGAAGAGGTAGAGTGAAATGAAGCCGACTTGAGACAACTTATTTGTCTTAGCCATTAGAGATTTCTTCTGACTCCTTCTCCTTTCTCCTTTCCTCCTCCATCAGCTTTGGCAGAGGGGGGGGGGATGAAACGAAACAGGCAGCTCAAATAGACCCAGGAGAATTACTTCATAATTCATTCTAATATATGTAATATATGTCTGTGTCTTGACTCATCTAAGCACTCACCATCCATGTATTCCTTACACCCTTCCGCCCATCTCTCATCGCCCTCCGTCACTCTTGCTCTCTTTCTCACACACACACACACATCAAATTTGATAACTTTCCTTATCTTGTACCCTGTTTTGACTGCACAGTGTGACCCCTGTATTTGTGAAAATAAAGATGAGGCATCTGATGAGGGTAGCAGCTATTGGGATTTAGAAGTTGGTCTCTTTCAAGAAGTTAGAGAAATTTTGCCAGAAATCCCCCCCCCACCCTCAAATTACTTTTTAGTTAGCCTATTTATTGGTTTTAAAAGTAAGAAATAGGACTTATATTACAGTATCCCAAATAAACAATCATGGTGAATATCTATTTATCATTAATTTTGACTTCTATTTTTCTTAAACTCATTTAGCAGTTTTTTTTCTGTTTTTTTACGACCAGTCAACTCGGGCCTTCGACCTACAGCAGTGAATGAATCTCATGGATCAGAAATAAATGATAAACTCCTGGTGAGACTCAAAGTCATATCCTTCTTGCCTAGAGAAGCCTGGTAAACACCTCTCAGCTCTTTTCTATCTGAGTCTGGCAGATCAAATCTTACCTTTAAACTTCCGTTTGAGTCTCAATGGGAGCTCATTTTTTTTATTCCCATGCTGTTTACACACTGTCATAGGTTGATAGCCCAATTTAAGCTACGATAAAAAGCAGCTAATTAAGATGAAAGAAAATAGTAGTCAAAATTGATGATATTATTATCTCTGTTGCCTCTTGGTTGATATTAATCCAGCAAAAAGGATTCTGTTCATGAAGTTCTTTAGTTTGATGGTGACTTTTAGTTGTCAATTTGTCAGTAGATTTCTGAGATAATTCATAACTGAATTTGTAGGTAAACATATCATGATCAGTGTCGTTTTTCAGATCACTTTTGAAAGTATTTTATATTTTTAGAAGTGGCTGTTTTCTAAAGACTTGTAACTCTGGGGAAGTAGAAGTGGCTGTTTTCTGACTCAGGCTTTTCTATAGATCGGTAACTCTGAAGGAGAAAGAGTGATGTCATAATCATGATCAATAGCGATGGTAAGTAATAAGGTTGGCTGAAACTTGAAGGTTCTTATATTATTCATATTTATGTTTGGAATCTATTTTTTTTCGTATTTTTCCAGAACAGTTGTATCTCTGGCTGTTGCTGGATGATAAAAATTGCCAGAAAATAGAAATGATTTTTTTCCATACAATTACAAAGATTTTATCAGTTTATCAAATCTTAATGATTTTTCAAACAGTGTAGAAAATGAAATGATACTTTCGATATGATTCATATATTTATAGCATTGAAATTATTTTTCTTTTGATCATAGTATTAAAAATAATTTATAAGATTCTGAAAAATTTAATTAATACATAACTGATTTTGTACTAAAATAAACATCAAGAGTGCTTGAATATTGAGTTCTTTGGTTTATCTTCAAACCACAGTTCAGTTTTCACACATTCAGTTAAACAAGTCAGTTTATCAACTCCTGAATTACGGCCCAAATTACAGTTTGAAACTGAATCGAAGAACTCTAGTGGCAGATTCACAAACTAATAATGACTGATTCAAAACATGCCTCAGGAGTTGCCGGACCGCAGACCACCAGATAAAAGATGCAACAAGAGTTCCCAGTGCCTGGATACAACAATAGGGCCTATGAAATCCTGGCTGGAGGGGTAAAATTTTTTGAATCAACTAGCATCATAGGCCAGAGGAAATTTTGCACCCTTCCACATCTGTGCCAGGTGATGACTGCTCCCTTTTACCTACCTCTTGCTATGCCATTTGGTACCACCTGTATTAGTATTCAGTATTGCTACATACTTATCTATCTTGTATCAATAAAGCTTTCTACATTTATTTCTATTATTATTCAGACTATCCTCATCTTGGTTGTTTTTCATACAATGTTTCAACCGTTGTACTCTACGCCCTTCATCAGGTATCATCTGGTAGGTGTGGGGAAGTAACGAACCGAACCCTTTATTTAACCAACGGAGGTATATTGACCGCACTCCCCTCTTAGCATTAGTAGTATTATTGTTGTCTCACACTGGGATTGAACCTAGAACCATCAGATTACTTGCAGTAATTTTGTCTGATATACTAAGCTTTCTACAGTTTCTCAAAACATTTGGACTTCACGATCACTAGTTACCTTGGTGAATGTAGATTGAATAATGGTTCATACTTACCATTTTAAATAGTTTGAACGATAAGTGCCAACCTATTAGGTAATGAATTTGGAAGAATCAAGTACTCGGCAGTAGCAAAGTTTGACTGTACTGGGGAGGGCCAGCTCAAAAATATTCACAAATAAGCAAATCAGATCATTGACTGAACTAACCAAGCAAAAATTCTATTCTAGGTATTCATTAAGTTTAGCTAAACTGGCACAGGGTCACGAGTGTGGAGCACCTGATGAGAATAGAACTCACAACAGTCATAGATATTTCTTTAGTTTACTTTAGAAGAGCGAAGGACCATGAGTGTGGGTCACCTAGTGAGAATAGAGCTCACAATAGTTATAGATATTTACTTAATTTAGCTTAGTTTGGCACAGGGACATGATTGTGGAGCACCAAGTAGGGCACCTATCAAACTTACTACACTAAATAGACTATTTTACTGACTACTTCTCTATCCGATGAGTTTTTTTTGACAATTGAACTCCTTCATAGAAACTCCTTGTTTGTGTTCTTAAAATGATATCTCAGCCAATTCATTCTACAGCCTTCTTCAGGTGTACTATCCAAATGTGATGGTGGTGAGCAGAAATTTCTTCACCATTGGTAGCAACGCTTATTGTACAAGATTTCTTTTCTTTTCCCTGTTAGGCTTGTATACCCCATCCCTGTTGATGTAGCAGAAGCCACTTGCTCTCCACACGTCTGATTTAAACACTCAGTCGATGTAGAGTCGAGCAGCCTCCTTGATTTTTCTCAGTTTTCTATAGACAGGAGAATGGATAGGCCGAAATGTCGTGCAAACGACCCGAACAACAAAAAGGATTCAATCGTCCAAAAAAACTCTTTGAATGTTAATGACCCTTCTCGAAACTATAGACAGAAGCGCTTCATTATTTAGTGAACTCATCTTCGTCTGGCACCAAATGATGGTAACCTATTGAGAATTGAGGCAGATCGGCATCATAAAGAATAATTGATGGTTAGGAATTCCTTAGGAGCGGGAATGATAAGTGACGGAATGAGAACTAAAGACCTCCCTGGATCAAATAAAAGGTTCCGTTCAACATTCCTGAAAGGTTATTGAATGCAGCAGGCACCTGAGGAAGGTCAGAGAGTGCAGTGGCCAATTTGTTTTGATGAAAACAACCAAGATGAGGACACTAGTCTGAATGAATCAAATAAATAATAAGTCACAACATCAATGGGTGTCCACTGCCGCTTTTCTCAGGTGGATGGGTGGGGGTTGAGAAAGAATGTATTTAAAGTGGTGGTGCAAAAGGGTATGTTCAGAATATATCTTGATAGCGACCCTGTCACACGATAGACAATTCATCCGCCATTTGTAGTGCAAGCAAGTACGACCCACTGTGTGATCCAGATGAATTTGAACCCCCTGCCCTCAGTCATAAGGCCTGACACAGAAGGGCACTGATTCTCTGACCCCCAGCTCCCGGCGGATGTCTAAGACAATATCTCATTTTAGAAATTCAAACAAAAATAAGGATGTTACTGTGAAAAAAAAAAAGTGAGGAAAGAATTCTTAAGCATTATATATTTTGTATTTTCATTTTGATATTTTTTTAACAAGATATCAAAGAAAATGGGTGAAAATCATATGTGAAAACACATTCAACCTATTTCATGTTTTTTTTTTCTCCAAATTACTGCCATTTTCTCAGCCTTTGACAGTCGACAAAAGCCGTTTCGAGCATTAAACTAGGAATTGATAAGTGTCATTATTTAAAAAGTTCATAGTAAACTCTTTTGGTATTTTTCTTTTGTGCGGAAGAATTCTTAATTGTGATACATGAAAAGTTCGTAAAATTTTGTTTCGTCTGTTTTTTTTTTTTCCGGCTCCCTAGGGACATCACCAAAATTAAACAGAGTTTGAAAATGACTGGAATTTCTTTAGTCCAAGGATTCACATATGATGGGGACGTTGGGTAACTTGATGCTGCTGCATAAGTGTACGTGAACGTGAGTCAACCACTTCTACTTGATTATGAGAAGTGATCTGAGTATTTAATGTCAACATTGAGAAGCAAAGATCTGAGGAAGAAAATTAAATGCACAAGTAGTGAATGCACTGGAAGTTATTTCCCCCATTTGAATAATCAAGTCATTCAATTCTTTTTCTTTTTTTTAAAAACTTGCAAAAGTTGCAATCAAATGCTTTGAGCTAAATATCTTGGATTTTTATCAAGTAACTCTAGGAGAGAAAAGGCCCTCTTTTGTCACAATAGATGATGGAATGATACTGAAGTGACCCCTCTAGAGTGAAAGCCTGGGACAAAGCATACAGATATCGCAGAATGCCCATGGTTCAGAATAAGAGTAGTCCTCCTCTTAGACTGGTTGCCTTCCCAAAGATAGAGAGCCAGATAGAGCTCAAGCATGGAACGAAGCATACTGATATTGTGGAATTTCCATAGTTTGGAACCAGAGTTTGGAACCAGAGTTGTCCCTCTCTTAGACTGGTTGCCTTCCCAAAAAATAGAGAACCAGATAGTCCATGCTAGGTTCTAAGCATATGGATATCGTGGAATGCCCTTAGTTTGGAACCAGAGTTGTCCTTCTCTTAGATTGGTTGCCTTCCCAAAGATAGAGAGCCAAGTCTGCACAGCTATGTTACCCATAGTTGGGAAGGGGGAGATGGATTCACGCCTTTCCTAAGGGAATTAGTGTAAAGTGAATGTAAACAGCCCTGATCAGAGTTTTAAAACAAATCACTGATTCCATTGACTATGCTGTAACTCACTTTGCCATTCATGCCCTCCAAAAGTAGCACTACAATTGTGCTATGAACATAGGCACTGGTACATTTCATGTACATCCATGTGCAGCAAATTATGAAACTTTTTATTTATATGCCTTTAAGTTCTTTTAGTTGCTAGTTATAAATGAAGTTAAGGTTGTAATGAACTGCTTCTAGTGTGCACTGGCCACTACTTGTTTCCCGTGAATGTATTTGTATCTAATCAATGCTGTAACAAACAACTTCTGGCTACTTTAACTGTAACATCTGTCTCTCTCTATCTGTCACTTAAAACAGCTTTGGTGACTCATTAAATGCTATTTATCATTTTTTGTTAATGATGACAACACAGTGGTGATGTTCTCCCTGTGTTTTTACATCCACAAATTTCTTTACTTTTATTTAGATCTTGCAATATCAAGAGAATCGAAAAAAAAAATCATGTTTCAATGCAAAAACTTAAACAATTTTCCCTTTACTCATGGCCCACCCTTCCAAGAAAAATATCATTGAAATTCATTGAGAACTTTTGGAGATATTGTGTTGACAAACATGCAAACAAACATACGAACAGACAGACAGACCAAGCTGGATGAATTTAAAACTTCTGTCCAACTTTCTTGGTAGAGGTTGAAAAAAAAAAAAAGGAAGTTAAACCATCTTAATCTTTAAGGATTGTAAAAAAAAAAAGCCCCCCTCAAATGTAAAGATAATGTATCGCTTCTATTTTTTTTAACATACAGAAATGTAAAGACATCTTTTTTTTTTTCCTGGGAGAAAAAATAGCTACAAGAGGTTGATAAAGAAAAAAATCATTTTCCAAAGAAAACTTCATTAAAAGAAAAAAATCAACAGAAAAATGAGAAAAGTCTATGAAGAATACTTTTGTATATATATCTGGTATGTTTTGTTTTTTTTTCCAGAAGAAATCTCTTTTTAAAAATTTCTTGCATAGGTAATCATTTACTAAGACCTAATCCCAAGTGAAAAGGGAGTGACAGCGTCGGGGCAGGGATGAAACTGTGCCTAATTTTCAGTCCGAATATAATCTGGCCAAGTCTCACTTCCAAACGGATCAGCCTCGTAAGATATAAATACCGGGAAAAGCTGGCTTGTATTTTGCTCATCCCTTTACCCCCAAAAGGATGACATGAGGTTATAATCCGAACTCCATCAACAGATAGCTTGCATGTGTTCGTAATCTATACTAATGGCTCCGTGTATCCCATCTTGCTGGCCAACACTGCAATCTTCCCAGTAAGAAATGCTGAAATGCTCTAAAGCGGAACCCCTCCACCATGTCCATCTTTCTTATCCAAAAAAACAAAAGGCTAAAACATAAACGTCTTTTGTAAATGCACGCATGAGAAAAAAAAAAAAAAACTGCGAGGAAGAAAGAAATAGAGTTAGAGAAA
This sequence comes from Thysanoteuthis rhombus, assembly GCA_963457665.1. NCBI lineage: Eukaryota > Metazoa > Mollusca > Cephalopoda > Oegopsida > Thysanoteuthidae > Thysanoteuthis > Thysanoteuthis major. The sequence continues at coordinate 19,071,800 of OY735226.1, forward strand.
AGAAAAAAAAAAGAAAAATTAAGACGTCAAAACTTGAAAAAACAAAGGCAAGAAGATCTTACTGTTTTTTGGTTTATCTCGTTGAGATGCTTTTTATGATTATCATTATTAACGATATTACCTTTTTATATGTATTTGTTTTGTGAGGAATTAGCTTTTTATATGTATTTGTTTTCTGATGAATACACGAGAAAGTTTTCATTCTTTTCTTCTCCAACAACTTCTGTTTGATGGAATCATACAGGGCTTACGAAACAATCTATCAGCAAAATATCGAGGTTTCAAAAAGAATCTTATTGTTGGACAGAGTATTTCACAAACTGAGAATTTAGGATCTAGTCCATGGTCAAAATGTTATTTTAATGTATTGAACCCTGAAAAGGTCAAGAAATTAAAAAAAAAACCCTCTACTCTTACATAGTCCCTTCATGGCTGAGTGCATATGCACAAGCACATATTATTTGCAACCAGCACACAAAGGGAATTAATGTGCACAAAAATGCTAGTTAACTAAAATAACATTGTAATTAATCATTATACTTATAATCACAAGCATGATATTTATAATAATTTATCATAACTATTCTTATCGAAATAACCTAACTGTTTCTATTAACTAGTTGGTCAGTTCTCAAAAAGCACTTTTGTACATCACTAATTTCCCCTTGCTGTAATTTGAAGTACAGAATAATATCCTAACTAAATACATTACTTTGTAAAATGCAATCATACTTGTATAATATTGAAACATGCTATTACTATTTTATTAGTCTTGAGAGAAAGGCTTTACCAAAATTATCTTGAAACAATTTTGTCAAACTCTTAGAGAGTTGACTTTATTATCGCAATTAGTCAGACATAGAAGACAGAGAGAAGGGAAAAGAAAGAGTGATTCCGTTGCATTATACTTTTTCTACCTTTTCTCCTTTCTTGTCCTCTCTTCTCAGCCCTAACCATCCATAGTATAAAATTAAATCTAAGTACCTGCACAATCATTTGGTAAACTTTGTTCTAAAATTTTAATTCTATGAATATTTTGATGCTTATTCCTGTCATCTTTCAAATATCAAGAAGTAACGTGCTGCACATTTGTTGGAGGACACAGAGGCAAACAATGAAGTGGAACAGAATAAAAAAAATCAAAGACAATTCTGCTTAGTCACTCGATAGAAACTGTCACATTACTTAAGTCTTTAGGCAGCATGCCATATTCATTGACTGGAAAATTGGAAGAAGAAAGATCAATCTAGAAGTTACTTCTCTTGACTTTTGTTGGGCAGTGATCCCTAAAAATGTCTAAATTTCAAAAAAGCAAGTGTGAATGATGCCAGACGTAAATTAAGGGACCAATTTATCATAAATTCACACTGCAAAATGCCTCCCCCCCTCTAGTGAAATCATATTTGGAGCAAAATTTTAAGAAAAAAAAAATCGATAGTTGAGATAAGTAAATGGTTAAATTTTCAAACCTTCCAGATCCATTGGTATGGCCTCTCTGCATGATACTCTCAATCATAGCCAGCCAGCCAGCCAGACCAATTTAAAAACAGAAGAAACCTTTGTTGATAGTTTTGGGGACAGAGAATACAAAAAAGAAAATTGTTTGACTGAATTTCACTATACATGTTTTTTAAATTTATAATGAAAACCATCCCAACAACCAGGGCCAGATTAAGTTAGTGTGGGGCCAATAGCATATGGAATAGAGGGGCCCGAATCAAGAAAATGCATAATTATTCAAATACATACATCAACAGATCTTTCAGAAATAGTCTTCCTTTGTTTTCATTCCTATCTTTGTGCAATGGCTATAACCTCAGTTTCAAATACCTTCATATTTATACATTGTATATGTATCACATAGATATCACACTCCGATTAATCACCTTGTCGAAATAATAACCCCAATTGAAGGTGATGATTGGCTAAAATCGTTAATCTTAAACATCCAGTTATCCGTTAAATTTGGAGGCAGTATAGTACAGTAGTTATAGAGGAAATGCCAAATCACCGAATTAGAATGGATAGCTTGCAAGCATTTAGCGTAGGGCCCTTGAAATTGCAGGACTTGTAGCATATGCTACTTTTGTTATTTGCGTAATACGGCACTGCCAACAGCTGAGGTTAATCTGTTGATTTTTGACAGGATAAGTAGCAAAAATACTGACAAGAAGAATTCTTCTGCTGAAGTTTACAGTTTACAAAAACATATTTGATTAAACAGATATAAATGTTCTCTTTCTGAATTTGTTTGATAAATAATGGAAGGTTGGAGCATTGGTGTGGGAACTGTAAGGTTTCCAATTTTATTTGCGTTGGATACCTTCTGAGCATACCTGACAGGAGTCAGAAGTGATTACTCTTTGACTAATTGATATGTATCAGGTATGCCCAAAAGGTATCCAGCCATTCAACATTAATGAACAAATAGCAAACCTAGGGCAATGGTGCCTTAGAACCTTTTAAAGTACTCCTCTTGGGACCTCACATACTTATCATTTTTCAAAAGTTTGCAAAGTCCTCTTTCGGGATCGCCATCAGCTGCCTCATTGTGTTCTACCTAATGTGCTCCATGGTCAGGTCTACTTAATCTCCTTCATGGTCTGAAGTCTGGAGCTGGAGGCAGCCAAAACTGAACAGTAGGGGTCCGAATGCTGACAGACCTATATGTTGCAATGTTTTGCCCAAAATCCCTGCATGAGGCATGAAGAACCACCTGTTTGTGAATACGACAATCACACATTACACAAGCTCACTCAATGACAGCTCATTGCTAGGTGAGTAACCCCATGTGAGAGCACAAGCAAAGTAATGTTGATTGCCAAGTTGAATCAAGACTGTGCAAGTTATTCAAAATAGCTGAATACTTTTCACACAAAACTCAAACATTCAGTGATTATAATTTTGAAAATGAAATTAGCTAGTTGGTATGTTTGCCACTAATTTTTTTCTGTTTGCCACCAATTTCTCACGGGAATAGATCCTTTCTTCATCTTATGGATGGTGCACCTGAAGAATGCTGAAGAATGGATCAACCAAAACACAGTGATAACAATGGCATACAAAGAATGAATTCAATAGTCTAAATACTTTCGGGATATGATCGTAGTGATTTCATTTTTGTTAACCTTTCATCTTGTTGCACACAAAGTGGATGTAGTGTATTTGTCATACATTCCTTATACATATATTTATACCTACGTATACACATTGTGTGTGTCTGTGAGTGTGTATTTGTATGCGCGATTGCGTGTGTGCTTGTATGTATATATGTGTGTCTGTGTATTTTGGTATGTCCAGCAGTTTCAGAATCATATATATGAAAGGAGGATGATCGTTAATAAATTTCTCGATACTTTGAAAAAAATAGAATATCTATTTAATACCTACTCACAGACACATACTCACATCTCAACACACTCCATACACATACTGACACATGAACGCACACACACAAGCATATGCATTCACATGTGTACACACATACAGGTGTGTATGTATATATATATATATATATATATATATATGTAAATATATATAAATATATATGTATGTATATATATAGATATATGTATATATATATATATATATATATATATATACATGAGTAAACAATTTGCATGTATGTATGAATATAGTTGTATTATTAAGAAATGGATATGTAAATCCAAATAGATAACTATCAAACTTTATATGCATTTGAATATATATATATCTATAAATATAAATATATATATAAATATATATATATATATATATATATATATATATATATATATATATATATATATATATATATATATATATATATATATTCCCCTTTGCATACAAATTCACAAATATATATTTACACACTATCATCTGTATAGACATATATCAAAATATACATCTATACACATGAATACATGTGCAATTATGTATCTTTATATGACTATATACATAAACATGACCGCATATATATATCGCTAGATATATGCATTTATTCAGATATAAGTGCACACATACATACATATGTACGAGAGACAGACACATACACAGATATATAAGTGTTTCTGTATCCTTAAGGTTCTATTCACGGAACTGCTTGAATTGAAGAACTCAAAACGGCGGACGACTGAGATCTTGAACGAAGCTAAGTAGCCGAGCAACAGCTGAAGGCTGAGAAAAGATGCCAGACAACAAAAATATGATTAAAAAAAAACGCTCCGACATAATTCCCCACCCTTAATACCCCCACCCCTACCCTAAACACCAAAAACCACAAAAAAAAAGAAGCCAAAAATAAAAACAGAAAAAAGAAAGAAAGAAAAAAAAACAACTAAAAAAACAAAACTAGACAAACGCTAATCAAGACGAAATGAAAGCAGAAACTTGTGCATGCCACACATATTGTTAGGGCTGAGGGAGGGATAAGGTTTTGGGTGTAGTGCTGAAGACTGCAAACATCAAAGACCCTCATGTCAGCCTCCATGACAGAGCATCAGGTTTGGTAGGCAGAAACCTATCACTCCAGACCCACACGGATGTGGCATAACTAAGTTATACCAGATCTATGCAAACTTTCTTTTGCACACATAACGCTAAATGCAAAAGACGTTGCTGGCAAAAGGTTTTGCCAATATCAAAAGGCAGTAAAGCTTGACTTGTCATTAAGCGAAATGCATTTTCTTGCTTTTGTTCAATTCTTTAAATATCTTATTCAGGTTTTGATATCAATTTTTACAACTAACTACTTTCATCTTAATTTTTTAGTTGCTTTTTTATCACAACTTCGATGGGTAAACAGCATCAGTAATATAAAATGAGCTTTCCGTGAAATTTAAACTCATGCCCTTTTTGCCAAGGGAAGTCCAGTAAACACCCAATTGCTCTTACCAACTGAGCCATGAGAACTCGTCAGAGACAGAAAATATAATCTGACCCTTAAACCTATTCTCTATAACTGATCTCTCTCAGGAGAATATTTGGGTTTTTTTTTCTGTAATTGTAGTATCAGTAAAGCAATTATCTTTTTTTTTTCTTAAATAAGGATTTTTGAAAATTAAACCGAAAAGCTTCATCATGATAAACATTAAATAATGTAAAATAATAATTACAAATAATAATAATAAAAAAAGTAGTTTTATTTGAAATCTGTTTTAATTTGCTTCCCTAACAAATTCACTTTTGAATATTGTTGGAAATTTTCAAAGTATACACGTTAAAATAGTAAAACGATTGGCAAAAATTCATTATTTGTATCATTTTTTTAAATGTTTTTAAATCTATTTCTTGCAGCCTTATTTATTGTATTCAAGCCGAAACAATTTAATCTTACTTTTGGCTCTGAGTGAACCATGTGTAATACACACACACACACACACACACACATGCTTGCGTACATCTGCATCAGACAGACTGGCTTGCACACTTGCTCAGAGATAAATATAAGATTTATCACAGACAATTAAAAATACATTGCACACAGAAATTCCACAAGAAAAAACACACACATCTTGGCCGACAACAACATAACCCCATCCCCGCATCAGCTGAGATCAAAGATACCACCCCAGTCAGTACCGGACACTTATAAATCCATTATGGTTAATTAAGAATTGACAACGTTCCACCAAAAGCCGGATATTGTACCACCCGCTGTTCAGGCCCTACTTATAAACACCCACTTGCATTCTGCGTTTATTTCTGAAGAAGTTAGCACGTCTAACGAAACATGTAAAATTGAATAAAAAGTTTTCATTTGTAACATCATCTGTGGCTTCCAAAATTGTCTATATTCCATAAAATACTGTCAGATGATTTTAAATCCAAGTACATACACTGATCATATATATATATATATATATATATATATATATATATAAATATATATATATATATACATAGTTCATAATGTGTATTCTCAATTTGTGAAAATACAAACAGAATGAAAACAGACTTTATTTGTTGTAGATGTTTAATCACAGTGCTCAGTATTTAACAGTATATAGAGCTATTGATATATAAAAATAAGAATTACAAGTTTATATACCCAGTGAATGTTAGCATTTTGTGCTTATTACACTCATCAGTAACCAGCATCTGTAATCCACAGAGAGAGATAGCTAAACATGTATATATCTATCTCCCCAAGTCCACATACTGATCATATATATAATACATTATAATAATACCCTATACCAAATAACAATCTATATGTATGACGTGAGCTATATATTAAAATCATCGCTGAAAGGGAGATGGTGTTTGATTAATATTGGTGGGATACCATGTTAATATAAGTGTTTCATTTTTATAATCCCCAAAACAGTTACATGGTAAACAACTGATGATCCCAACAAGAGAAAATTTATACATTGTACTATTATAAAAAAAGTACAAGTAAAACAGAAAAAAAACACTGTAGAAAATTACATAAATTGCACTGACAGGTATTGAGAAATAAATGACTGAAGTGACACAAAAAAAGTTTTTTAATGTTTAATGTTTAAAGCTGTAAAGCTTTCTAGGCTATATATATATATATATATATATATATATATATATATATATATATATATATATATATATATGTATATATGTATAGATAGATAGAAAGATAGATTGATAGATAGATAGATAGATAGATAGATAAACAAACATGTATGTGTCCATCTGTGCATGTGTGTGTGTGTGTGTGTATTTGTATTTATATATCTGGCTGGTGTTTATATCCTTCTTATTAAGGCAAATAATTTCCAGCTTACCCCTTCATTCAAACATTATTTGCCTTTTTCCAACATCTCGGCACTGAATTGTTTGAGAGATTTAAATCCATGATTAAAGTTTAGAATTGCTTCCTTTTATTTCTGTAATTTTCTTCAAATTAAAATTTTATTACTATCAAATTTGAAACTTTAAAATTAGGATTTAAATCAACTGAATATCAAAATTTTCTTTGATAACCATTTCAATTCTCCTCCCCCACCTTACCCTCACCATATTCTCCCCTTTAATGAATGAGAGATAAAGATATTTTCAATTCTGTAGTGTAATTCCCTTTTACTCTGGACGTGTAAAATGACAAATTAATCTTATCTTGGACGGGAGATTAAAAAATGAGATTTGACCGCCTGTGATCAAGAAGACTCTAACCTGTGTATGGCTTCTTCCTTGTGTTAAATTAATCTTTTTAAAAAAATTCGAGGATCAGTTTTTTTTTCACAGATGCACGCACAAATAATAAAACTGTAAATAAACTTTGAGGGTCCCAAGATGTCAGTGATTCTTGATTTTAAACTTCATTGTATTATTAGAGGGTTTTACTGAACAAAGATTTAACAGAAAAATAAATTTTTGCCTAGTTTCATATCCTGAGTGCATATTTCTAAAAGCGTAGAATTTAAAGTTTTCTCAAGATTATTGTAAACCAAAATTGAATACATAAAAACTAGGAAGCACTCAAAGAGGGCATGCTTCTGCCAGTGTCATTGTCGATGGCAGAAAATATGCATGGATTTGTTCCAAAATTTATTCAGTTCTTCCATAGCCAATCGACCACCCTTCCACAAAATTTAATTGATATTCATTGAAAAGTTCTTGAGCTATTGTGTGGACAGTCATGAGCATATACATGAATATATGAAAAAAAAAAAATGGAAACATGTCTCTCAATCTGAATAAATTCCTGGATCCTCCTGGAAATTTAACCACTCCTTCCTAACCCAATTGTGCGCTCTTCCACAAAATACCATTGAAATTTATCGAGTACTTTTCGGAGACATCTTGTGGACAGACTGATGAAAAGAGAGACAGTTAGAAAGACGGAAACCACCAAATACCTATATCCCTCCAACTTTGCGTACAGTGGTAATTAAATTAATGAAAATTTAAGAGTATTAAAAGAACTTTGAAAATCATTGGCTTCAAACAACTATTTACTCTCCAAATAGAACACCTTGCATTTTCATGATCATAGGGTGAGTGCCGAAGTCCAAGTAGTGCACACCATACCAAAATAAATAGGTTTTAGAATACATCCAGGGGTGCAAATTTACAATCCTATGTAGGGGCATAAAACCCCAGCATTGGCTTAGCATGACCATGTGACAAAAAATAGGATTTCTCACTTTTGTTTGACTTTTATGTTGAAGTATTTCTGTAATATAATTGATTTAAACTATTATTTTCTTTCATCCAAATTGTAGCTGCTTTTCATTGTGGGCTTTCTCTGAGGTGAAAAAAACACCCCCAAAAAACACTTACCACACAGCTCTCACTCTCAATTCCAGAGCTTCCGTACTTCTTGCATTGGCAACACACTCTATAGGTATAAAAACTTCTGCGACCCATAACTCCAGTTTTGTTAGCCAAAAAGTAAGTCAAAAATATAATGTCATTCCAGCAAAGAACTGACTCAGGAAAAGTATCTTTTGAAAGATATACAAAATTATACTTAATTCTACGGCACACCTAAATATAATCGACGATGTACAAAAATCTTGTGATACACAGCTTGGAAAGCTCTGTTCTATTCTATCTAAACTGCTGTATCCCCCCAGTCAGATATTTCTTTTGAATAAATCATGGTAAAGGAACTTCACCCTTGCATAACAATGGACCTTACAGTTCCCATACTAATGCTCTAAGCATCCATTAATTTGCAAGCAAACTCGGGAAAGATATTATAACAAAATTTAATTTGTTTTTCTTATCTGAACAATGTAAAGACAATATCAGGGATATATATATATATATATACAGGTTCATGAGAGAGTATACATACAGTGTGTCTGCGTGTGTATATACGTGTTTATATATATATATTTATGTATATATATATATATATATATATATATATATATATATATATATATATATATATATATATATATAAATAAATTGCAAAACTAAGCAAGAGTTAGAGAATCTAATATACCATTGTGTGAAATTTTTACTTGATATAACATAATTTAGCATTATTGGAATATGATACTCAACTTCAAGGCCACAAACACAGAGGTTGGTAGTGAAGAGAAGGAAGAGAGAAAGAGGGAGAGATTTTAAGAAGAAAAAGAGAGGGAGAAAAAACGTGGGTGGAGGAGAACTTAAAAAGTAAAGTGCAAAAATAAGGTGGGAGGCTTTTAATATCTGATTTATTATGTGTCAACACATACACTTGTTGGCTTATATATGCATACACAAACACACACACACATACGCACACTTGGACAGGCTTATATAGAGGAAGTTGTTTATTATAATCCTGGATAATATTATCAAATGGTTATTGTTATCGAAATCAGTCAGTCCTTTTTTTTCAAAATGAATCGAAAATTAGTATCAAATTTATCATCATCATTATTAAATTTTCAACTGTGACAAAAGTCGACAGTTCTCAGAACGGTGGAAATTTCTTGTTGAAACCAATTTTCAAATCGGTTAACAGCATCTGTAAGGAATAAAGTGATCTATAAAGAGAGTGGTTAAAGAGAGAAAGACAGCGTTCTTTTTTTCAATCGGTCTATGGCATTGGTAGAGATAGGCAGAAATTTTTTTCCTACATAACACTACAACATATTCCTTTTTTTTTATCCATTTTTGCGGTGAAAAAATAGAAAGTACAAAAAAGAAAAGAAAAAGGCCAGAGAAAATAAGAAACAGACTATAAAGTGTTTATATACAGTCAATATATATATTTATAATTATTGCATTTCGGACGATATTTTTGCTTTATTTTTAATGCAATCATTATTCTTGTTTCAGACGTTTTTGCAGGGATAATCCTGAAAACTCAGTTAGAATCAAATTTTACTGGAGACATTAATGTAGACAATTATCAAAAAATGTATAAACAATGTTGCAGTTTTCGAACGGAGTCTGTTCTTTTTCTTGTTTATGATGTAAAGTTGATTATAGCAATGAATTTATAACAACAAATCCAAATTGTTCAAATTTTTATATCCTTCGTTTAATGTTGTTAAACAGTTATTTTTATTTAAAAGGCCCTCTCTCAAAGGGATCACAATAAGCAATTTCATCTAAATATATTTTGCTTAATGTTATCAGCTAGTCATCGTAATCTGAAAGACCCTATCCCAAAAGGGATCACACTAAGTGGCTTCCGCTATATATATAGATATCTATACATATATATGTATATATTTATATGTGAATGATGGATTGGTTTTGCGAAAGGAGACCCAGGATGGTTTTCTACATATATACAAATATGAATGTGTGTGTGTGTATGTGTGTGTGTGTGTGTGTGTGTGTGTGTGTGTGTGTGTGTGTGTAAGTGTGTGTGTGTGTATGTGTGTGTGTGTGTGTGTGCATGTGCATGTGTATGTATGTATGCACATTCACCATCATTATACCTACATAATGCTACAAACTCTGCAGCAGAATTAAAGATCTTATTGGTGGGCGGTCATATTACACACAAGATATCTTGAAACCTTATATCAAAATAGATTGCTACTTGAACTCTCATAGAGTTCAATGGTAACTGAAAACATATTATATATTAATTCAATCAATTTTTTCAAATATTTAATTGAAAAAATATGGCCTGTGGTTATCATTTTTTGAATGATGTTTTTATGCATATTTGACTTAAATAATTGACCATTTGAATTATATATGGCAAAACCATTCAAGAGCAATTATAACAGTAGGTTGTCCACAATTCTATTGAAAATGGATGACATTCAATTCTGGCACCAAGCAGTCCCTTAAATCAGGGCCTCTGAGAGGGGGGTGCAGCCATTGCATCATGCCAAGGCCTGGAGGGCCAGGGGGGCCAGGGGGGCCTAGAGGGCAAAGGAAGGGGCTCCTAATAATTCCCGGGGTAGAAAATTCTAGGTTGATTAATAAAGATAGGTTGACTCTATCATTTACTGTCGGGTAAATATATTGTGGATTGCTGTAAGGTTACAACAGATGAAAACAGAATGGCTAGAAGATGAGGGTTTTTGTGTAGTGTGTATAGGATAGGGAGGAAACAGCTTTGCAATACCTTTGATAATCCCTTTGATTGTAAGAAAAAGGTGTGGCAGTTAGATAGATATAACGTAGAGAGAATGACTTTAAGCTTTACCACTCTGAAGTTGGCTGTTTCCTGGGGTAAAAAGTTTGTCCTGCCCCTGCAGGCAATTTCAGTCACTGAATAATAATGTCTATGAATTTAGCAGTTAGTCTTTAGCCTTGTCAATTTCATGTCAATTTTTGTCATACATGTACAGAAACACAAGTCACAGTCTTTTATAGTTATTAAATGCACAAAATCTTGGTGCCCTTGAAAAAGATCGCAGAGTTCTAAAGGTTAAAAGAATTGTTAGTGATTTGAGAATATTTGAAAACAAGTTGTAATTTTTGTTGTTTTGAAGAAGGCTGTTGAATGGATCGACCGAAACATTGCGGGAATTATAAGAATAAGAAAAAGAACAAGTTCGATTATCCGAAAAACTCTTTGAATTTCATAATTACTAATATATATTCTTGAAACTTAATGAATCATTCAATTAATAGTATTATCATTTTTGAAAGAAGAAAATCGGGCTTGGGGATGCTTTAGCTGACAAGCAAAGACGCCAATATGTCAGTAAGTGGTTTTTCAGACTAAATGGATTAATCTTTATGATAAATAATAATTCAGTCGCATTTTGACTGAATGAAATTGCTGACACGACAACTTGAAAATACAAGATTTAAAAAAACTCACACGAATATATGCGTCTACATGTATAAATAAAAACACTAAAATTTATATTTAGATGTCTAGGTTTACATTTAAAATCCATTAAAAAAATTAAGGTTTTGCTTATTAAAATTGTTTTTTTTTTTGATTTGCAGATTTCGGCAATCTGACATTTACAGTAAATCATCGAGTTATTTTAAAGTGAGTTGAAAATGGTCGTCTACGACTTCCTCCACGGTGGCGACCGGGAGAATTGGATAAATTTAAATTTCAAGTGCTTTTATTTTGGGGCTCAAATGCAAAGATTTCGCATGCCACATTTGCAGAGAAAGCATCTGAAAATGTTTACTGTGTCTGTTTCTACTGCAAAATTGGTAAAGTTACAAGTTGAAACGTTTGCACATTTAAAAAAAAAAAAAACAATTAGTGGTGAAAAAAAAACCCTTTTAGTATACTAATGGGACCTGTGGAAATTCCAGGGTTCGTCACTGCAATTTAAGAACAGAACATAAAAAAAGAAAATCTGCACATTGTTGAAATACAGAAAAAAAAAAAAAAAAAAAAAAAAAATAATACTGGACGGAAGAAAAAGGGACTTGCATTCCAAGGGAAATTATGAATCACCGCCACTGATATATGCTGCTTTTTACTTTGTGAATTAAATAGTGGCAGTGGTGGAAATTAGATTACCTTAATGGAAATGCTACCACTATAGTTTGAATCATAAATTTATGATTAAGAAAAAAAAAACACCGGTCTGGTTGGTCACTTGATGGGGTGATCAATTGAAAAATTAGAAAAAAGGGATGATCAATTTCTTGCCTTATTTGGGCTGTGGTCACTTAAAAATACAAATCTAAAAAAAAGCGAGCGTGAATGCTGCTGACCACAGACTAAGGGACCATTTTGGCATTAATTTTCATTGTAAATTGATCCCACCCTAAAAACCTATTATTTACTGTTTTTAATCACAGCCTGATCCGCAACAAATTTATTTATTTTGATTGATATTTTTTGTACTCGAGGTGGCATGGGCTGGTGAATATGTCATCAATATCATCTTTATTTATTTTTGTCTTGGTTAAAAATGTTTCATCCAAAAAGAATGAATAAAAATGACATCACCCCTTATACTGCTAGTGTAAAAACAGTAATAAATGTGACACCATTGAACTTTTTCAAAAATTAAAGGATATGTCAAAGCATTATATTTGATCTTGCGGCAAGCCATAAAGTTCCCATAGCTCAGTAGGTAAGAACAGTTAATATGCTTAACCAGGCTTCCCTTTGGCAAAGAGGAAATAAGGTTTGAGTCTTACAGAGAATTTATCCTTTATTTCAGAGCCATGCTGTTTACTCTCTGGTAGAAATTTATAGCCCATTAAAATCAAGATGAAAGATAATCCTAGTTGAAAATTAATAACAATAATATTTGACAATCTGATGAAGAAAAATAAAGACAGGTCTGATGTCACTCAATAGAAACCTTCATGTGACCAATGAACTTTTTCAAAAATTAGAGGATATATCAAATGAGGTGATCAATTAAAAAATTAGAAAAAGGCGTTATTGTTGAATAAGTTACTGTTCTCACCTTTTGTTGACCAGTAATTACTAAAAAAATTTGAATTTTCAAAATACAGGCATGACACAAACTAAAGGATCAATTTAGAATAAGTTTACATTGCAAATTTAATCTCCCATTAAAATTCTATTCAAAGGGGAATTTTCAAAAAGCAAAAAAAAAACGTTTTTTCTAAGCATAATAGGGAGTGAAGATTGAAATTTTTAGTTTTGTATATACATACATAAATTAGCCAGCCAACTAGAAAACTGAAGAAAGCTATGCTGGCAGGTTTTAGTTTACGGTTTCCCAAAGTTAATAATAATAATGTCGGACAATACATACATCTGATGAAAGAAAAATGATTAATATTGCTACAAGAAAAGACATTATTCACTTCTTTTATTCATGGTCCGATCTGTTACAAATCTATCTATACTTGGTAAAAACAATTCCAATTTCAATTTTTCTGGTGAAATATCATTCTATGATTCTTTTTCAGTTTTACATCCTCATGCTGGTTCTCTTTAACCATTACCTTCTGCAATGCACGGAGATAGCAACATAAAGTTGCAAGTGGCTAAATACTGATTATGACGAGTATATCCCAATGTTGTAAATGTTAGGCCTCATTTATTCTCATTGAATGTCATAACATTTTCTAAGCCAGTGTTTCCCAAACTCATTGTTGCGACCCAAATCAGAGTCACTAAGATACTCCTGAGGATTGCTAGAATAGTTTAAAGAAAAATTGAAAAGAAAAATAAGAAAAAAAAGATTGAAAAGAAAAAAAAAGAAAAAAAAGATTGAAAAGAAAAAAAAAGAAAAATATTTTTGAAATGTTAAGAATAAAAAATACTGCAAATATATCTACATCAGAATTTTTTGAACATGAAGCATCATTGAGACTCAGGAAGAAGGAAAATAGTAAAGAATAATGTAGTGTTTATAGATGTATAAAAATTCCTAATGTATTTCAGTCTGTTCATGTCCAATTCTTGTGCTTGATAATCAAATTAAAATGATATTCAGTAAAATTTATTGGGTAAAACTAAATGGAAAAATACTGAAATCATGTTTCCGCACTAAGGGTTGCCAGGACAAAAAAATTCTGTGTTTGGAACGGTGGCCCCCAAAATTCAGGAAACACCAGTCTGAGCCAATAGAATCTCTAATAAATAAGTTCATATGCAAAAAGACATGTTTTGGGTAGTTATAAAAACAGGTCTGGCTAATCACTCAAACCAACATGAGCCTAATGTTTTTTGGCAGCATCCTCGTTAGGGATGATCAGTGAATAAATTGGAAAAAAAGAACATGGGTGACCAATGAATGAGTTACTTCTCTTGCCTTTTGTTGGGCATTGATCCCAAAAAAGTTTGTTTTTAGAAAATTCAGAATTTTTAGAGATCGCCACCCATCAAAAGACGAGGGGAGTAACTTATTTATTGATCACACCTTTTTTCCAATTTTTTTCTAATTGATCACTACCCAACACGGCATGCTGCCAAAAGACGGTCACGTGACAGTTTCTATGGTGTGACTAACCAGAACTGTTTGCCTAAGCATGAATATCTCAAAACTGATCTTCTTTTGAAAAAGTCAAACTTGTTTCAAGCTTAGCAGAAAATTCTTTGAAAGTTACAAACACTCAAAGTGCGAATTCTTTCTCTGATTGGTTGCTGCTTGAATTCTTTAAAACAATTCTCCTGCAAATTCATCTTCATTAGTCGTAGATCAACAATTCCTTTTACCAATTTTTTCTTTGGTCTTGTTGTGCTGCCACTCTGTTCTGATAATAGGTTGCATTTTCCAAAGAGAATGGAATTAAAGAATGGTTTTATATTCCTTTGTTTTCTCTATTGAAACTGATTACTAAAAGAACAATAGATTGCCGCATTTATTGATGCAGGACACGTTCTATCGGCAGTGGAAGTAAGGGTAGGGGGGGAGGTGCGTATTTTTCCACTGGCAAACAATGGACTCAAATTAGAGAAAGGGAATCCTTTTCACTTGGCCAAATAGTCCAACCCTTGAAGAATATAATCTTGACAATGGCCGACTCATGAACCCAATTCATAATAACAATATTGCAAGTAGAAGAAAAAAAAAAAAAAGAAGGAAATTTGAAAGATTTTAATTCGGGTAAAGTAAGGATACTAAGATTTAAATTAGCACTTTTATTATGACCTTTCCTTGGTCCTGTCATCACTATTGATGACAGCGCTTCGTTTCATCTTACCTTTTATTGTTTTTTATTGCAATTTACTCAGGCTGTCAATCTACATCAGCGAGTAAACATCCTTTATCTATGATCTATGCTGTTTACTCCGTACTGTATAGTGACGGGCCCGAGTCAGATGCGATTAAAAACAACTAAAAATTGAGATGAAAGAAAATATCAGTCAATTTAAATTTATAATTATGGTTGGCTAGGCTTCATCTAATAAAAATGAATAAAAGGCAGATCTGGTTTGTCATTCGATAGAAACCGGCATGTAACCAGCATCTTTTGACGGCATGCTGTAATAAGGGTGATCAATTAGAAAAATTTGGAAAAGAGGTGATCAATGAATAAGTTACTCCTCTCACCTTTTGTTAGCTGGTGATTACAAAAAAACAACATCTTTTGACTGCATGCCATGATGGGGGTGATCAATCTAAAAAATTGGAAAAAGACGTGATCAATGAATAAGTTACTCCTCACACCTTTTGTTGGCTAGTGATCACTGAAAAAAGGCTCACTTTTCAAAAAACAAGTAGGATGCAGCCAGACATAAACTAAGAAACCAATTTAGCTTAAACTTACATTGCAAATCGAACCTTCACTAAAAAAACTATTGGGGGAGGTATTAAAAAAAATTTTCTGCAGACATGATGAAGAGTAAATGTTTTAATTTTCAGCCTTCTAGTTCAGTTGGCGGGGCTGTACATGTAATACATACATAGCCAGCCAGCAAGACCAACCTAAAAAGAGGAGATACCATTGTTGATATTTACAGATTTAGTTGACTGTTTTAATTTAGATTCTTGAAATAATAAGTTGGTATGCATCAAATAAATCTAATTATCTTACTGAGCTTAGTTTAAAACTGACTACGATCAAATATAGAGATTTAGGGCTGGGTTTAGACTTATACTCACAAAGAAAGCTGTAGAATTAACATCAGCAATACAAAGAACAAGCTTGATTGTCCGAACAAATCTTGGAATGTTAATGACGCTTCTCAAAGTTATAGACAATATCTAGATGATTCATAGAGTTCTTCGTTTGTGTTTTATGTCTGTGATGCACAAAAGATATCGTTATTATCACCTTCCATCACTGGAGGGAAGAAAATCTTTTCTTTTTGAAAGCCATCCCATGAATAAATGCAATGAAAGATTCCAAGATTTTATTTTTTAACAAAGAACTCCAAGAACAATTTTCCAAACTTTTAATGAGAAGCAAGAACACAAGCTGTTGATTAACTCTTCCATCCTAAACTGAATTATAAATCACCAACTTTAATTAAAACATCATCACAAGTTTGAGCAGGTATGTATAAATCAAAGCAAAAATCAAAACTAGAAGCAAATTCGGAGAGGGGGGTAGCGGGTGTGCGGGTCGGGGAAGAGTTCTGAGGCGGCAGGAACGATAGGCAAAATCGGCACCATCTGATTTAATAAATGTAAAAATGAACTCTCGCCGATAAGATCTATCAGCTACATTTCAATACCTATTAACGTTCTGCAGCGGATTGCATATTTTAAACTCCTTTTATGAAAATCAGACGGAAATTTCATTCTATTAAGAAGCAGAAAACACATATGTAGAGGAGGAGAAGAAGGTAGGCGTTGGTATGGGACACTAAGGCATCAAATTGTTGGCTGTCGAGCTGACGATGTACAAAAACAAAAAAAGAAAAGACAACTAGAAGCATTTATCTCAGCAAAAGAATTGAAGGACAGAAAAGCGTACTTTGATTAAGCATCAGAAACCTGCTTTTCCCCCTCTCTCTCTTTCTCTCTCTCTCTCTCTCTCTAGCTTTCTCAAAACTTTCTTTAGTTTGAAATTAATTAGCAACTTCATTAAATTCTTTCATTGTATATCTGAAGCAATGTATCAGACCGTTCTGTGAAATTATCATTATTCAAAAATCCAAATCAGTTTTATTTCTTTGTTTTGCATTTTGCATCCGATAGACTTTCATTAAATACAAATCACTTGAAGTTCTTCCTGAATTATGTCTACAATCACTTCTATAAAATAAAGGAAAAAGGTGTTGTTTAGAATTAAAAGATGATTCCATCATTCGGATAATATTTACATCCTGGTACTGAATAATGGATTTAGTAAACTGAAACAAAAAAATATATGCAACTATCAATCACCGCTACCCACAAAAGACAGATTTAAACACTGTTGTTGGGTTTAGGTTATTTTCTGACATTTATAAGTATCCATGTATTTACATATCAACGGATCTAGACCTCACCCAGCCCGAACTGTTCATAGTGGAAACTTGAAATTTTGCACGCACTCTTTCCTTGATTACGGAATATGTCTTTTTTTTGTATTTTTGAAAATTTTCCTTCCACTAAATGAGTTTTAAGTGACAGTTCAATTTACAATATAAACTTATCCTGGATTGATCCCTTGCTTTGTGTCCAACAGCATTTACACTCTTTATTTGAAATTTGGACTTTTTTAGTGATCACTGCCCAACAAAGTACAAGAAAAGTAAATTAATTGATCACTCCTCTATCCAATTTTGAGATTGATCACCCCTGAACTTAGCGTGCTGCTTGAAGACATTAGCCACATGATGGTTCCTACTGAGTGACTAACCAGACCCTTGTTTTTTTCTTCTTTTATTAAAATCATAAATTTATGGTTCAAACCATGCTCATAGCATTACCATCAAGGTAACTTGATTTTATCAATACCACTGCTTAATTTACAAGGCAAAAAGGTTGTAGTAATTCATAATCTCCCTTGGAATGCTACTTAGATACTGTCTTTGGCCATTTTTAAAGATCATTTCTCAATAGAAGATCAAGTTAGGGGTAGAACTCACACCACTGAGCACTCATCATCTTTTACCGCCTACCATTGGTTTCCGAGGTATAGTCAATCTAGAATACTTTTTATGTACCGGTTTACTCATACATAAGTTCAAAGGAGACAGGGATTGAGCAGATACTACACTCTGATCATCGGTAGAAAACTGTAATGGTCATACATGCAAACAAGCAGACTAATTATCCTCAATGCAATTTATCATTTTTAATATGTTGAAAGTTTGTTTCCTGATTTACTTTCCTTCTTTGCTATTTCAAATTGTCTGATGGTAAAGTTTTTTGAGAATGGATTCCTCCAAGCATTGTTTCTTAAAAGAAGAACATCTCACCAATAGGAAAGCACTCCTATGCCAACACCACTGTAACTAAAAACCGAATTGAAAACCATTCGAAAAAAGTCCTAATGTCGCAAAATATCATTGAAATTCATTGAGAACTTTTGGAGGTATTGTGTGGACCGACAGACAGACAGACAGACAAAGTAGCATGGATGCATATACCTCCTCTAACTTTGTTGGCAGAAGTAAAAAAAGATTTTTTGAATTCTTCCTGAAGATTGCAAGAAAGAAGAAAATAATATGTGCTGAGCCCAGTTCTGGGATAATCTTGAAATAAGAAATCGTTACAAGGAAGTCTAAATTGAAAAAATGGTATCTTGACATGTCCGACAAAAATCTGATGACTTTCTGCAAAAACGTACAATAGCCAATGTTGGGGGTAGGGATGCAAATTAATTTGGGAATTATCCCAAGAAGGTGAAAATTCTCTGGATTTGGCAGAGAAAGTTACACAACAAAACGGTGCCAGATTATCAGAAAGGCAATCACGAGGTTCTCTATCCCGGAAACAAAGGCAAAGATTAAAGGTGGCAATGAAGATCGTGAAAACTGCAAACTGACGAAGAATACAAAAGGATTTTGCCACATTGCGATGAAGGGCCGAGATAGGGTTCAAAATTGATGGCTTAGAGCCCTCAAAAAGGCCCTCAAAAAGGCTTGATATTAGGTGCTGGGTTTGGACGGCTCGGCAAATCTGAGATGATAGATAGGTCATAACAATAGATGCGTGAATGACATGTGATTTCCCATCTTGGTTTTGGAGAAATTCCCTAATCGCGGCTGTACTCGGAAAAAAGAAGAAATGGATTTTTGTGGCAATGCTCGACAGGGCTTCATTGAAGGGTCTTAACAGAATGGGAAATTATCAAGGTTTTTGGATAAAGGAGTTCTTTTTTATCTGGAGACACTGCCAAAGAGTCTCCCTGATTTGTCTGGACAGAAAGCTGTTGTCTGCACGATGAAGATTTTCGGTAGACACGTTGTTCGTGATAACGATTCGCCAAGATGAGAATTTGAAAAATGTCAAATAAGAGCCTTGATATTGCAGTTTCAATTTATATTTTGAAAATTAGCTATCAGTTCAAAAGAAAGATTTTCTTCCATTCTTTTTTAGGTAATTTCTGAATTAAATTTGAAACAAATGGTTTTATATGCAAAGCAAAAAAAAAACCCACAAAATTTTCTTTTCTTTATTTCTTATGTAATTCTCACTTTCTTTCTCATTTTTTATATGTCGTTTCTCCCTTTCTTCCTCGTTTTCTTTTCATCTATTCAGTTATCATTGTTACTATATGATATCTCATTATTTTTTTTATTTTCCTTATTATTATAGATCCGAATGTGTGATGTTTAGAGAGTGTGCATTTTGAAGATGTCACGTGACACACAAAGATGATGGTGAAGAAGCTCAATACCTCATGATACCAGGAAGGCACTGAGGAAATATGACTTTTTCATCCAATATAAGTTTTAAAGTATATAATTAGGAGGCATGTGAAGTTGCTGAAAGGTTAAACGTTCTATTTCCTTCTTCAGATAGAAATGCAAATGGGTTGACATAGAGTTGTCTTTATGAAGAAGGGGGACCAGAATAAGAGACATTTTGTGAAAAATGGTATATCTGGATGCACAAGAATTAAGTGAAAGGTAATAAAGAATCAC
Organism: Thysanoteuthis rhombus; assembly: GCA_963457665.1. NCBI lineage: Eukaryota > Metazoa > Mollusca > Cephalopoda > Oegopsida > Thysanoteuthidae > Thysanoteuthis > Thysanoteuthis major. Next base: position 19,092,105 of record OY735226.1, read on the forward strand.
AAGGAGGTTCACCAGTTCTAAAAGATGGCCATGTGGTTAAGAATCTATTCTCCAACTCTATCTACCCCAAAACCAGATATCAACTCTTCAAGTAAAAATAGACATAACCAGAATAAAGGCTCAACAGTACAGAATAATCACATGTTATTTGGTTGTATCAAAAGTATTTTGATTTTTTACAGACCTCTGCACCAAATTTAATTTCATGGGCCTATCAAAAGTCTGTCAATGAATCCACTACATTATAAATATTATTATTATTATTATATATATATAACATGATTATCGATGATAATCAGCTGTATATATTATGTTGGCTGATAAGAATAGGGATTTTGGCATTTTGAGGCATTAATTTAAACTGGGCCTCAAAGCCACTGAAGCTGCTCACAGACTTTATGAAGTATAAGGCAGTGAAACAGTATTTGACTGTGCTACCCAAGACTAGTTTTAAAGTTTTGAGGGTGGTGACTTGTCCATAGGGATAAAACCCAGAGGGAAGATAGCCATCAGTTGTTGTATACAATGATATTAAAATGCAAGGTAGTGGAGAACCCGATTACCAGCACACAAAGACCAGAAGGGCTGGGATCATTGATTGATAAAAATGCAGAGCATAAGATGATCTTTAAAAAAACATATAGGAGCTCTCCAACAGATCAGAAATGAAAATGCCTTTAATACATTCCGATAAAGATTCTGCAATCTGTAGAGAAACTTTACAATATGTAAAATTATAGTGAATCATGGTTGTGCACTTTGAGCTGTAAGTGTCTGGTTCAATTTTCCATGTGCCATTCTGGCAAGGCTAGTGAATCTTCTAAAATGACACTAATCTAAAGCAGTTTGGCACACAGATCAACTCAATTTTAGTTGTTGTTACTTGAGCCTACTTTACTTAAAAGGAAAAATGACTCACTTGAGATACCTAAATGGTCTGAATATTTGAGCCAGAGGTTAGTTGTTCAGGTCACTATTATTTTTAGTTGGTGTGATTCATCAATCATAATTTGATAGAAAGAAAAATCATTTTTATCCGAATTTCTGAGATGAGGAATTATCATTATTATACTCTGATTTGCTTCGACTAGTGTCCTCGTCTTGGTTGTTATAGTCAAAATGTTTTGGTCATCGTCTGTCTAGCCTTCTTCAAGCATTTGTCATCGTTGGTAATCTCCTGGGAATTTTGAACCAAACTTTTTATTCAATCCACATGGGTTAGATTGTTCTCATTCCGCAGTCTATGCTTGAGGATATCTTATATCAGTGAATTCTTCCTAGTTAATTCGTCCTTGCAATGTCGTTTGTCTGCCTCTTCCACTGAACAAATGTACATGACTTTTTTTTGCACTACCCGACCCAATATTAACGTTGGAATCCAAGGCAGCTGGAACAGTTCAGACAGAGGGAAATAGCCGAGTGGCTAAAGTATTGAACTTGAGTAGTAAGATCTCCGATTCAATCTCCAGTGATAGATAATGGGTTCATTAATTATAATTATATAGACATTTTCTAATTTTAAATCAATTATACTTTAAAATATAGTCTGGTTTAGAAGCCAGGGTAGACAGGAAAGATGGTTGCTTAAGTATCGGAGTATTTTGGACTTTGGCTGGTAAGGAGTAAGGCAGAGGAGTAGCTAAAAATTTGGGGGTGTTCGGGTATCTGGGGGATGGGGCTAGAAGGGCCCCCTCCAACATCTGGTGAAATATGTCAGTAAGAATACTATGGTTGAACTACAATTCATAGCTTTCTGGATACCCCTTCCAGTGATGGCCTGGGAGGAGGGCTTTTCAAATACTCTCCTCTCTCAGTTATGCCTTTAGTCTCTAAATGTGGTTCGTGAACTCACACTCACCAAAGAGAATAAAAATATATGCCTTGAATACCAGCAGGTAGGTTAATGGTTCAGTAATCAAAATATTGTATTAAAGACCTTGAGTAAATTGATTTGAACCATAAATTATTTATGATAGAAAAAAATCGAAACATTCGAGCTTGCAAGTCTTCCAATGAGGCAAAATAAAGAATAAATACATCATTTGATCAAGATTAAAATGAGTTCCCTTCCTTCTCTTTCCAATAAATATCACACAATCGTTACTAACAAAAATCTCTAAAACAAAAAACACTCACAAACTAAAAAGCACTCAGAGAGAGCATTCCTCTGTCAACATCATTATCACTAAAAATGGAATGAAAATCTAGCCCACCGGAAAAATTCTTTGAAATTCATTGAGAACTTTTGGAGATATATTGTGAACAGATATATAGCTACGATGTAAGGGAGGTAACATATGGCCACGGACCAGGGGTGCTAGGGGAGCTATACCGGATCCTTGATTTTGAGTGAGGTGTTGAGTCACTACTGGAATCCTGATAGATCATAATGAATGGTGTAACTTGAAGTACTAATTAACTTTTTCAACATTGTTGATTAATGTTGGGCTCTTATTCAGGCTACCAATGGAGAAATATTGGTCTATGGTCCCTGGAGGTAATTGTAAAAGATTCCTGGATCCTTCCTGAAATTTGATAAATTCTTCCTTAGTCCATGGCCAAAACTTATACAAAATGTCATTGAAATTCATTGAGAATTTGGAAGATATTGAGTGGATAAATACACAGGCAGACAGACAAATAGACAAACACAAATGAATAAATGTACTTCTTCCAACTTTGTTGGCAGAGGTAAATAATTCAGTGAGGCTGATATTTCTTCTTGTCTCAAATGGCAATCTTCTGACAAATCTTTTTCTGAAACACAAATAACAGAAATGAAAATTCTAAAAAATGGTAACCCCAATCTGCAGGAAGCATTTTCTTAATTATCAGGTTAGTTCTGATGTCCAAGTTGCATTCTTCTTCATTTGTGCATTAATTAGAGCCAGGGTAATTGATTTTCGATATTTCATTTACTCTTTACCTATCTATATATCGTTATACTTACTTGTATGCTAATCGACTTCATCAATGAAATCAATAACCATCTATATGAATTTATGAGTGATCTAGTTCTCACCCACTTTGAAGAGAGAAAGTGGGTTTCCTTGAGAAGGGAACGGGGTTGTGTGGGAGTCTGGTGGTAGTGTTGATGGGGGGTTGGGGGTCTGAAGGTGGGGCTGATGAGGTGGAGTGAGATGGAAGCTATTCGGGGAGGATGGGTGATCAGTTGTAGGGCACAGAATGTCAAGTATGGAAATTTTGTTAAAGACATAGCTTCCGGTTTTGAAATTCCAAATTAGGAAGAAAGAAACTGATTCTCAAAAAAGAAGAACAAGAAGAACAAGAAGAAGAAGAAGAAGAAGAAAAAGAAGTACAACAACAACAACAACAACAACAAGAAAAAGAAGAACAAGAAGAAAAAGAACAAGAACAAGAAGAAGAAAAAGAAGAACAAGAACAAGAACAAGAATAAAAAGAAGAAGGAGAAGAAAGAGGAGGATGAGGAGAAGAAGAAGAAGAAGAAGAAGAAGAAGAAGAAGAAGAAGAAGAAGAAGAAGAAGAAAGAGGAGGAGGATGAGAAGAAGAAGAAGAAGAAAAGGAGGAAGAAGAACTGTTATCTATTCAAAGAAATGAGATTGGAGGAAACTGGATCCCTTCTTTCATATAATAGACTGAATAGATAGCTAGCAAGCTAGATAGATCGATAGATAAAACAGGTCTAATTAGTCATACTATAGAAACCATCATGTGTCTTTCGGCAGTATGCCATATTAGGGGTGATCAATCAACAAATGGGAAAAAAGGGGGATCAAAGTTACTTCTCTTGTTTTGGTTGGGCAGTTAACCTGAATTTCCAAAAAACAAGCATATTCACTACCAGGCACAAACTAGGGACCAGTTTAGTATGAACTTACATTGCTAATTCGACCCCCCCCCACTAACAGCCTATTTAAGAGGGGTGGGGGTATTTTTAAAAAACACATGTGCACATGATTCATACATACATTCATACATACATAGCCAGCCAATCAGCTGGACCAACTAAGAAAATGAAGAAACTTATGCAGACATTTTTGTTGACAGTCTGATGAGAGAAAGAATGAAATGTATAGTGAAAGAAAAAGAGAGAGAGAATAAGGAAGAATAAGATGTAAGGAATAAACAAGAATGAATATGTATAGTAACAAAGGAATAATATGGAATATAGAATGAGAAGAAGGGAAAAAATGTATGAAAAAGAGAGAAAGAGAAAGAGAGGAGGAAGCCAAGTTGAAAGAATTCTTTTTTTGTGAATTATTCATATAAGTATGTATATAACGATCCTAATTTTTTGCTGTTCCCTCTTTATTGGCTGTTCATCTGAGTCACATCTGTCAGAAAAACTAGTTACAACGATGATGACAATGATTATGACAATGATGATGATGATGATGAAGATGATGATGATGATGATGATGATGATGATGATATGATGACAATGATGATGACGATGATGATGACAATGATGATGATGGTGGTAATGACGATGATGATGACAATAATGATGACAATGATGATGATGATGATGATGATGATGATGATGATGATGATGATGACCGTGAAGGTAATCATGGAGGTGTGACACACGGAGAATGATGTTGATAGCTATAACTAAGTTGATAAAACTCCGATGAGGGTGATTGGTAATGATGGTGACAATGCCATGCCCATGGGATGAAGGGAGCGGGGACGAAGATGGTAGCGGTCTTATAGTTACAAAACTTCACCCAGACCAAAAATGTCTGCGTAAACTCTGTTGGCATTAAGATGGCCACCAATGTTTGCAGAGTTACATTTTCAGACAAGAGAAAAAATTTGGATGAAAGGTTGCCGATTGAGGTGAGGACGCAGAGTGGGGGGGGGCATGACTGCAGTAGAAGTTTCTAGAGAAAAGAAGAAAGAACAGAATGAAAAGGTGAAAGACAAAAATTTGGGGAAGAAATGAAAGAAAGCTGGAAAAAGAACTGGGAAAAAAAAGAAGATGAGAGAAAGAACAAAAGAAAAAATGCAGGTTAGAAAGAGGGATTGGCGAGAAGAATGATGGAAGGATTGAAAGAAAGAATGAAGATTTAGAAGAAGAAAAATGAGAGCAAACAAAAGAAAGAAAAAAAAGAAACACAGAAATAAAGGAATACAGGCCTGGTTAGTCACTCAATAGAAACTGTCACTTGATGAACATATTTTGGTATCAAACCATGTTGGGTATGACCAATAAAAAAATTGTGAAAAAAGGTGATTGATGAATAAGTTACTGCACTCATCTTTTATAGGGCAGTGATCATTAAAACATCTGAATTTTCAAAGAACGAGTATGATTCACATAAATATTACATTGCAAATTGGCCCCTCTTCTGAAAATCTTTCTAAGGAGGAAATTTTCAGAAAACAAAGAAAACCTTTTTCTATACATTCTGAAGAGTAATTGTTCAAATTTTCAGCCCTCTAGATCCATTGGTGTGGCCTACATGCATGGTACTCGCATACATACACATGTAGCCTGCCAACCAGATCAGCTTGAGTATAGAAGAAACCTATGTTGAAAGTTTTGTTGATAGGTTTGGTTAATATTTTTTTTTTTTAAACTGGGTAAAGTGGGAGGATAAAGAATTGGTGATTGAAATTTTCACTGAAAACTGGAAATAAGAACAAAAGGAAAGAATCAAAATAAAGAGAGAATAAAAATTGAAGGAGTGACAAATGAAAAAAATGAAGAAACCTTGAAAAAAAAAGCAAAGAAAAGAGAGATATAGAAATATAGAGATAAAGAAAAAAAAGATGAAAAGAAGGAAGGATGAGGAGGTAGAGAGTGAAAAGGAAAGAAAAATTGGGAGTGAAGAAGAAGAAGAAGAAGAAGAAGAAGAAGAAGAAGAAGGAGAAGAAGAAGAAGAAGAAGAAGAGGAATTGAAGACTAAAATTTTCACTGAAAACTTGAAAGAAAAAAAGAAAGAGAGAAAAAAGAAAGAGGGAAAATAAAGATATAATAGAAATTAAGAAAGAGACAATGGAAAAATAAATGGAAAGAAAGAAAAAGAGAGGAAAACAGCAGAAAACTAGGGTGAGGAGGAAAAAAAAGAACGAAGAAGAAAGAAATAAGATAGAATGATCAAAAAAAGGCAAATCATTTTCTTCAAGCACTAAGATGGAAAAAAAAAGTTGAAAGAGAAAAACACAACTTCGGGAATGTATTTTTTTCAGGATTAATTAAAAAAAATAATTATAAAAACCTCAAAAACTAACAGCTGAAATAACCAAAATGCAAAAACAAGAATATGTAAAATGCAAAGAAATAAAAAAAAAAAAAGAAATTTCAAATCTTTCTGAATCTTGCAAAGAAATGTCATATGTACAGGATCTTTGAGAATTGATATTTATAAAAATGACTAATGATGAAGACACCTGTAAAAGTGGAAGGTGGTGGAATATAAATATAGATATATATATATATATATATATATATATATATATATATATATATATATATATATATATATATACATATATTTATATATATATATGTATATATGTGTGTGAGTGCGTGCGTCTGTAGATATATACATGCATACACACATGATATAATTTCATGAAGGCTTTGTTGGAAGCACAGCTGTTGGTTTTTTGCAATAGCAAGTGTATAAAATTATATTATATTATATGTACATATATATATATATATATATTTATATATATTTACACAGAAATACATATATGTGGTTGTAACTAATATCATTTCTGTTTTGACATTTTACACGTTTCAAGTTTGCCATAATTAGGAAAATATGGATTGAGAAACCTTTGCTTTTTGTTCATATATTTACACACGGTTTTCAGTTTTCTTTCTCTTCTTGTGATACGCGTGTGAAGACAAATTCTTCCGTGACAAGAAAAACCCTGAGGGGCCCAATTGAAAATGTAGTCGATGATCATTGCGTAGGGTCCTGATCATTTTTGACCAATTTTTCTGGGAGTTTTTTTTTTTTGCGTATCCGAAAAAAGATCACATCAGAGTAAAAAAAAAAAAAGTGAAAAAAATAAAGTGAAAGAAGAATATTTTGATAAAAACAGACGAGAAAATAAATGAGGAGAGAAAAACAACAAAAAAATAGCAGACAACTTCTACTAATACAAACATGGTTCGGTTCATTGCTTATGCGTTAGAATTTATGTCAATCAAACGAGAGATAAATCAAAATTGGAATTTTGGGCAGGAAAAATGAAAGAAAATGAAAATAGATACATTGGTCTGTCATAACATAAAAAAAGAAACAGGTCTGGTTAGTCACTCAATAGTAAGCATCCCGTGACCAATGACTTTGGCAGCATGCCATGTTTGGAATGATCAATAGAAAAAAAATTACAAAAAGGCTCGATCAATAAGTGACTTAGTTCTCTCACCTCTCGTTGGATCACTAAAAAGTCCAAATTTTCAAAAACCAAGTATGAACACTATCAGGCACAAAGTAAGGGACCAATTCAGCATACAATTACATGTTAAATTGAACTGCCCTATGAAAACTTACTTGGGTGGGGAATTTTGAAAAAACAAAAAATCTTAAGAGTAAAAGTTCAAATTTTTTGCTCTTCAGCCCCATTGGTGCAGTGTATATATATAGATAGATCGATATCCAGCCAGTCAGCCAGAACCACTCAAGGACTGAAGAAATCTAAGTTGACAGTTTTGGTTGATAGTTTCTAACTGGATCTAGAAGAAATTATTTTCTTGAAATTTTAACACCCACATTTACCAGAATGTTATTAACTGACTGCAAGGGCTTGGGAAGGGTGACCTGAGTTCTGGGGGCGCAATGTATATGACAAACCCTGAAAAATCTAAAAAAAATAATCTAAAAAATCTGAAGAATAATATCAAAAAAAAATTTGCTGGGGGCATAGTCGGACCAGGCGTCGCCACTAACTTAACCTTGTAGGTTGGTTGTATTCAAAACAAGATGACTTTATGATTCAAATGTTATCATTCTGTACCGTTGCAACCAATTCATCGATTGCTTCCCAGCTACAAAGGCAAAATTTTGAAGATTTAAATTAAGTGGGAAAGATTTTGAACAATAGCACAGGACTGGGTGGGGCAGGAGGGCCAAGTCAGGGACTGGGGGTTACTAAAGCTGAGCCTAGAGTCCAGAATGTATTTAACCTTGTAGATTTGTGGTATTCAAAGCAAGATAGCTTTATGATTCAAATGTTATCATTAGTTCAATGTGACCAATCTATTTTGTTAGCTGCTCAGCAACAAAAGCCAAGTGAGGTCTGGCATTGCATTGTTCAAGGACTTGTCATTTTTCAGAATTAGATGTCAAGCTACTTTTTTTTAGAAACTGTCAACAAAAACTGTCAGCAAAGGTTTCTTTAGATTCAAAGTTGCTCTGGCTACATATGTATCACATGCACTGGCCATACCAATGAGGGCTGAAAATTCAAACATTTAATCCTTATTTGTCTAGAAGAGAACCTTCTTTTTTTTTCATTTGATATTTGATGATGCTGAGAGGAGGGCTGGAGGTCTGAGGAGACACTGTCCCTTGGACTCTAGCGATGACCAACAGACATTTGGTGTGACACTGCAAACCACAGCACTGCTGTAGTCTGCAAGAATGCCGAGAGGATGGTTGGAGGTCTGGGGAGACACTGTCGCCAAGACTTCAGCAATGACCAACAGACATTTGGTGTGACACTACAAACCACAGCACTGCTGTAAACTGCGAGAATGCTAAGAATAGGGCAGGGGACTTGAGAAGATTTGATGTCATTCAGTGATGACCACCAGACATCTGGTGTGAACACGCAGATCCATGATGAAGATAATGACAGAGGTCAATTCTCAAAAAGATGACAAAAATCCAAGATGGAATGTATCTCCTCCATTGGCAGACAAATAGTCCCAAAGATTGATAATATCTTCCCTAAGGTCACCTTTTGTCAA